>ML823566.1:0-62619 GCA_009831015.1 Picea engelmannii
TAATTAGATGAGTGTTAAGATATGAAATAAGTATGCTATAGAATAAATATAAATAATCACAATAATACCACTCTTTGGATGAAGAAACAAGTACCTTTTACCATGCAAGAGTGAGATCTAATTGCATAAATCAAGAAAAAATGATATACTTGAGTTACCCCTTGATTATATGGTACAAATTGGACCAAATTACTATTATCCAACAATTTCATAATCCTATATATGATAATAATAATAAAATGCAGAAAATGCAAATTTTGGGTGAGGAAAGCACCCCTAGAGTGCCTAAAAGAAAGTGTAATGATGAACCATGCATACTTTAGCTAGGGAAATTAATAGAATATGTAAAAACATCCCATCAATAATCAATTGCAATTACAAATGATGATTAGCTCAAATTTGCAAAGAGAGGTGGTGAATCCCCATAGGGTTTCACCAAAAATATCCAAAATGAAATATAACAACTATGAATCACTTAAGAGATGAATTTCATCATTAGAATGTGTTATATATCCTTTATAAAAAACACACAAGTGAAATATAAGCTATATCAGGGTTAGAATGCATCTTTTAGGCTTAAACCCTAGCTTTAGGGTTTAACCAATTATGATTTTTGTTGTTGTAATTTAATTTCCATAATTTGTAAACCTCTTAAATCAGCCACAAAACATTAGATAGAACCTTATAGTACAATACCAATAGGGTCGATTTGACTCCTTAGGGTTAGATATCAACAATGAAGCATAAACCCTTTGATAAAATGTCTGGAAAACAAAAGTAAATCGTAACTTTGCACTAGATAGTGAAATAAATAGTTTTGATGGTACACCTTTTATATTTTTTGTATTTTTTTATTTTATATGACATGAAAAGAAAGAATTGAATTTTTAGGGATTTTGTGGTTGTTTTTTGGGAGTCAAGCTCAATGTCTTATCTCCACTTAGTAAGTATGTCCCTCTAAGAATTGATTATCCAATGTTTATGGATTAGAATGAGAGACTAGTGCCTCAAGGCTAGTAGTCCCTTGTCTAATCAAGACAAACCATGAAAACCAGGGCCCTACAATTGTTGGGTTGTTATATTCTTTGCAATGAAAGTCTAGTCGAGGTGGATCAACTGACAGTCAAAGTTGAGGGGGATCGACAACAAGTCGAAGGTCAAGGTGAGTCAACCAGGTAAAGCCAAAGTCGAAGGTCAAGGTGGTTCAACATGGTAAAGACATCGACAGTAAATTCAAAGAATTCAATTGACAAGAGGTCAACAGGCGGGCATGTGGAAACTCACTGAAGACGGAATGAAGGTTGACTAGTAGTCGACAGATAATCTGACTTGGTAGTCGACTGTAACAAAATCTTGAGATTTGTGGGATTTGTAGCCAATGTTCTGTGTGGATATGTAATCATTTTTGGGTGCCATTTATTTAGGGTTTTGCCTATTATAAATCCTATAAAGAATGCGGGTTTTAATGTTGTAAAATCCAATCTTTAGAGAAATCATTTTAGAGGTTCTTGGTCATGTAGTTGTAAGTCGAATTGGCTATAGGGTTGTTCTTGTATAAAGAAAGAGGTTATGATGTCGATTGTGTCTTAGGTATGGACCAAGGTTAGACATGTAATCTTTTATTCTAAATGAATATGACAACAAGGAGCAGAACGCTCAAGTAATGTTGGTTTTCTCGGTTTGGGTTTCCAGGGTAAAATCTCTATGTACTGTGTGTGTGTGTGTGTTTTTCCATTTACTTTCTTGATTATATCTTTCTTCCTCTCTTCTGCTAAGGTTTAGTGTGGAAGTTTGTTCTCATTTCCTAACATGTGGCATCAGATCTTGGTTTAACAACCTTGTATCTGAGCTAAAATCTAGTTTTAGTAAGAGTCATAAGTCTGGAATTTTTAAAGCTCATGTTAAAGAATGCAGAGCAGCTCAAGAATAGAGATTGAAAAATTCAATGGCTAGAATTTTGAGTTTTGGACGCTTAAAATTGAAGATCTCATTGTAGATCGAGAATAATGGACAACATTATGTCCAAGTACCATGCCAACAGGTATGTGGATGGAATATTGGGAGAAACTTGAGAGAAGAGCAAGGTGTACAATTCGAATTTTTATTGCAGATTCGGTATTGTTGAATGTATCAGGTGAAGATTCATCCAATAACCTGTGGGACAAGTTGGGGAGCTTGTACCAATTGAAATCCCCGGTAAATAAGTTGTTTCTCATAAAGAAAATGAATCTTCTGAGGATGAGTGATGGAATTTCGGTGACTGAGCATTTAAATGTGTTTAATACCATTATAATCCAATTATCTTATGTGGGTATTAAAATCATTGAGGAGGAGAAATGTATCAGCCTATTGTGTTCTTTTCCAGACTCTTGGGATAGCTTAGTCATGGCTATAGGGAGTAATACAACCACATTAGTGCTAGAAGACATGGTTGCATCTCTATTGTCAAAAGGAATGAGAAGGAAGAACATGGAAGGATCGACCAAATATGCTTTAATGGTGAGAGGTTGACCGGTTGACAGAGATAAAGGAAAATTCTCTGGTAGAAATTCTAAGTTGAAGGGTAGAGATAAATCCCATGTTTAGTTGATGAGAAGATGTTGGAAATGCGGTAAAGTTGGGAAATACAAAGGGATTGCAAGTCAAAGGAAATGGAAGTCAATACAGGATCCGATGAGAAGAAGTTGACTGAGAGAAAGATGACTCCAGATAAGGGAGTCTATGTGTACCTGGCATCGACCAGTACACAGTGGAATCAAGATGTTTGGTTGATCGAAGCAGGAGCATCCTATCATATGACAACACATAGAGAATGGTTATGTGAATATGAACGATATGAAGGAGGAGAAGTGTTCTCGAGGGATGACTCGACAACCAAAATTTTCAAACGAGGAAGAGTTGGACTGATACTGAAAGATGGGAAGAGTAGAACCCTTCCAGGTGTGCTACACATTCTGGGTTTGGAAAGAAACATGATATATATCATAAAGATGAGTGATGCATGGGTACACACTCTATTTATGAAGGATTCGTGCAATATGGTCATAGGTGTGATGGTCTTAATGAAAGGATGTTGGATTGGAACCGCATAAAATTTACTAAGGAGTGTCGACTCGACTAGATGCAACAACATTGTTGTTCCTAAAGTCGACTCGACTTGAATCAAATTAGGCTGAGTCAATTCAAACTGACTTGAAAAGTCATCATAAATTCGACCCAACCATGCTATGGCACGAGAGTATGGGACACATTGGAGAGAAAGGACTTCAAGCTATGCATAACAAAGGTATGGTCGAAGACTTTCCTGCATGTAATTTAGAAGTCGAATTTTGTGAACATTGTATATATGGAAAACAAAGTCGGGTGAGGTTCCCATCTAGAGAGACAAGGGAAAATCGGATTCTATAATTGGTTCATAGTGATGTGTTTGGCCTTGTTTTGGTTCCTCCACTTGGTGTATCCTTGTATTATGTCTCCTTCATAGATGATTTTTCCAGGAAGGCATGGATATATTTCTTGAGGAAGAAATTAGAGGTTTTCGAGAAATTCAAAGAGTTTAAATCTCTTGTAGAAAACCAGACAAATAAGAAGATTAAGGTGTTGATAACTGACAACGGTGGTGAATTCTGTGGAAAATAATTTGATCATTTCTACAAGTAGTGTGGCATAGCATGCCAAAACGCCACACCATATACCCCACAAAAAAATGGAGTTTATGAGAGAATGAACAAAACATTGATGGACAAGGCAAGGAGCATGCTCAGTGGTGTTGAGCTTGCACAAGAATTCTAGGCGGAGACATTTGACACTAAAAACTATCTATTGAATATATATCCTTCTTCGGTGTTATTCGACATGAATCCACATGAGGTATGTTCAGGTAAGAAGCCTTTAGTTTCACATCTCAAAGTATTTGGTTGTGATGCATTTTTGCATGTTCCCAAGGAAAAGAGGAGCAAGTTCAACAAGAAGGAAGTCAAATGTATTTCCATTGGATATAAAGAAGGAATGAAAGGATATAAACTTTGGGATCCCACATTAATGAAAATAGTGTACATTCGATATGTGATCTTCAGAGAAGTTGGAAGTAAGTTTGAGCCTGAAGAAATTGTTCAAACCAAGAATAATCCAGAGAAGGTGTGGTTTGAAATGAGGAACGAAGAAGTTGATTCAGATGAGTCGATTGAATCAGAAGAAGAGGTGGAACAAATGACCCTGGTTGTAAGGAGGTCAGAAAGAGTAAGAAAATTAGTCAAAAGGTATAGTTCGCCCGAATTATATTCCACATTTGTGTTAACTGCCATCGATAATGAGCCCAAGTCAGTTGGGGAGGCAGTCAACTCAACAGAGGGAAACTATGGAAGGAAGCCATCGTTGAAGAGATGGAATCCTTGCAAAATAATGAGGCATGGGACTTAGTTAAATTACCTAGTGGAAGAAATCATGTTGATAGAAAATGGGTATTCAAGAAGAAGATTAATGCAATAGGTCAAGTTGAGAAATTGAAAGCTTGACTAAGAGCGAAAGGATATTAGCAAGTCGAAGGAGTCGACTTTGATGATATTTTTCCCTTGTTACAAAATAAAATTCTTTTAGAGTACTAATATCCATGGCTACATCATTTGATCTGGAAATAGAACAGATGGATGTAAATACAGTGCTCCTACACGGGGACCTAGAAGAATAAATCTACATGAAACAACTTGAAGGATTTGTATTAAAGGAGAAGAAAGATTTGGTATGAAAACTAAAAGGATCCCTTTATGGTCTAAAGCAATCACTGAGGATGTGGTACCAAAATATCGACACAGACATCCTTATTTTGGGATTTGTGAGAAGCAAAGATGATCACTGCATATATTCCAAGGAAGAAGGTGGTTGTTTCATATATGTAACATTGTATGTCGATGACATGTTTATGATTGGAAATAGCATGGACGCAATAAAGGAGGTGAAGAAGTAGTTATTTTCCAAGTTCGACATGAAGGATCTTAGTGCAGCAAACTTCATTCTGGGAATGGAGATTAAGATAGATCGAGCAACTAGAAATCTCTGGTTGAACTAGATGAAGTATATTGAAACAATTTTGAAACGCTTCAACATGCAGGATTGTAAACCTGTGAAGGTGCCAATTCCTATGGGAGCAAGGCTAACTATTGAACAATGTCCAAAGACACAGTTGGAAATAAAGGACATGGCATGTGTTCCCTATGAAAGTGTTGTTGGTAGTATAATGTATGTGATGGTTTTCACTTGACCAGACATTGCCCATGCGGTGGGAGTGTTGAGTAGATACATGTCGACACCTAGGAAGGAGTGATGGATAGTTGTTAAGAGAGTATTTAGGTATTTGTGTGGAAAAAAAGATTATGATATATGTTACCAACGAAAACTTGGAGGTGACAGTGAATTAAATGTACATGGATTTCTAAACGCTGACTCGGATGGAGATATGGATTGATGGAGGTCGACTAGTGGATATGTATTCAATATGTTCACTGGAGAAATCAGTTGGATGAGTAAGCAACAAGCAGTCGTATCCCTATCAACAATAGAAGATGAATACATGGCAACCACTCATGGAAGAAAAGAAGCAGTATGGCTGCAAAGGCTATGTTTAGGAATTGGGTTTGAGGAGAAAGATATGAAGATAAGTTGCAACAGTCAAAGAGCAATATTTCTAGAAAAGAACCCAGCTTATCATTCTAAGACTAATCACGTTGATGTACAATGCCATTTCATGAGAGACATGGTGTAAAGTAGCAAGGTGTTGCTGGAGAAAGAAGACAAGTTGGAAAACATAGCACACTCTTTGACCAAGTCTGTGAGTGTTGTGAAGTTATCTTGATGTAGAGAGGAAATAGGCATTTTTTCATTGGGTCTGTGAACGAAATTTCAGAGGTCTCTCGGTTTCAGCAAAGAAGACAACAAGTAGGAGAATATTGGGTTTTTATATTCTTTGCAATGAAATTCTAGTCGAGGTGGATCGACTGACAGTTGAAGTGAAGGTGGATCAAAAGCAAGTCGAAGCTCTAGGTGATTTAAGTAGGTAAAGTCGAAGTTGAAGGTCGAGGTGGTTCGACATAGTAAATACATCAACAGTAAATTTGAATAAATCAATCAACAAGAAGTCGGCAAGCGGGCGTGTGTCAACCAACTGAAGACTGAATGAAGGTCAACCGGTAGTCGATGGATAATCCGACTTGATAGTCGACTGAAATAGAATCCCAAGATTCATGAGATTTGTAGCTAATGACCTACATGGATATGTAACCATTTTTGGGCCCCATTTCTTTAGGGTTTTTTCCTATTGTAAAGCCTATAAAGAAGGTGTGTTGTAATGATGTAAAACCTAATCTTTAGAGAAATCGTTTTAGAGATTGTTGGTCATGTAGATGTAAGTCGAATTAGCTACAAGGTTGTTCTTGTGTAAATCAAGAGGGTATGTTGTCGATTGTGTCTTAGGTGTGGATGAAGGTTAGACATGTAACCTTTTATTATGAATGAATAATACAACAAGGATCAAAATGCTCAAGGAATGTTGGTTTTCTCGGTTTGGGTTTCCAGGGTAAAATATCTGTGTATTATGTGTGTGCTTTGTTATTTACTTTCTTGATTATATTTTTATTCCTCTCTTCTACTAAGGTTTAGCGTAGAAGTGTGTTCTCATTTCTTAACAACAAGAAGGGTTTCCTCAAGGGAATATCCTTCACCAAGAAGATTAAGAAAATGCTTGAAAGAATACTTAAAACCCTTGCCAAGGAATATAAAACTAATCAAGTTAAAACATAAGCACTTAAAAAATCGTTTTAGCGAAGATAGAAGCGATACAAACCCTAGACATCCTCCCTCCAAATAGTTTATAACTCCTCAAATGGATAAATATTTTTAACTTTAGTAGAATCTTGAACATTCACAATAGGCTTTGAAGAAAGAAGAATAACCAAGAAAGAAAGAGCTCCAAGACCAAGAAACACCAAGTAAAATATCTTATATTAATGGCTTGAAAATAATCTCCAACGATTCACAATAATTTGGAATGAGAAGAGTGCCTTTATTTATATATGAGGCTCACAACTCCTTTCCATCCTTTATTCCCTAAAATTAGGTTAAGGAATCAAAGAAAAAGTGGTTTTCCATCCACACAACTTGGAGAATAAGTCAAAAATTCCAATTAAATGATACTTTACATGTTTGAAACCCTCACAAAGGAGTGACATCAAGATTCTAAGGGGGATGATTTGGCTCCAAGGTACAATGTTTCACTTAAAGTTGACTTAGGGGGCCTAAAAATGTGGAAGGAATAATCCTTGGCCACCCTTGCTCCAACGTCCACCTCCAAAAAATGGGATGACCTCTCCCAAAGACAAATAAAATCGTCTAAAGTGGATGGATTCTTCATTTTGGCCAACAAGCTATCAAAAGGTGATCAAAAATTCCATCCACATCATAAGCGGTGAATGTCATGTCATCTCCTCCAAGTGTAAGGTCACTTATGTGACCTCCACATCATCCAAGTGGCTCAAACAAACCCCATGGTTGTTATAAAGTGTCCCAAGTGAGGTCGGTGTCCAATAGTGAGCAAAAACACTTTAAAAATGTGCCAAAGTAGGGGGGTGTTCTAGCATCCGACACATGGAAAGTGTATATGGTGTCCACATGGATGTAAATAGCATGTTTGTGCCTCAAAGAGTGTGACCAATGCCTCAAAATCCATGATATGCCTCGAAATCCATGAGACTAACTTGAGAAATGTGAAACTAGATAATCATGTGCATAATCATATCCAAGGGCCCAAGACCAAAGTGTGGTACATACATAAGAAAGAGAGGGTCCATGTGGGGTAAAATAGGTGTGCTAAACCATGGGTGTGACAACCCTTACAAAGAAAAATCACCTTTTTACAAAGCAAAGAATAAGTGAATAGTCAGGGCCTTGTAAATCATGTATCCTAGTAGATCTACCTTAGAATTCCTACATACCAAACCAGGACATAAATTCCCAACTTAGAGGGAGTTACCACCTCCAAGGGATAGTAGGTCAGAGCAATAAAACCAAGCACCCTTGGAATGGGGACTAAAAGGACATACCATGACCATCCACCTAAAGGGGTATAGGAAACCACTAACCAACACGTGTACATCAAATCATCCCATCAAATCCACATACAAATAACTCATCACAATTTTGGCTCATAAAAGTGGTCACATCTGTTGGCCCTTGGTTATGAAAGTAAGCGAAGATCAAGGAAGAAACAACAGAATGCGAACTGCGTGGAAGACACAGTGACTGGTATTGGATCGAAGTGAGAAAAAGAGTAGAAAAGACGGAGCGAAGTAAAAGGAAGCAATTCGTTGGACGAGGAGATCGAGGAAGACAGATCATCAAGGAAGAAGTATCATGGAAAACTCAACAAGCGGAAAAATCCACCGTTGGATGCTTTGGAGCACCACGCGAGAAGGAAGGAAAAACAGGCTGGCGAAGCCCTGAAAACGCAGGTCAAGTTGACCTAGGGTTTTAGACACCTAGGGTTTTGGTATCTAGGGTTTTGACACCTGGGTTTTGGCCTAGGGATGTCGGTGAGTGATTGTAATGTATAAATAGAGGTCTAAAGGACCTGGGATGGGTTGGTGTTATAATTGTTGTTGTTGTCTTTGTCATTGTGTGATCGAGTGAGTAATATTGTGTGAGAAAGAAGTGTTAAGCGTGAGATCCTTCTGGTATTGTAAGATCTTCGATTAGGTGTGAAGATCAACCCTGCAGTTGGGTGTGCAGGGAGGGGAGAGATAGTGATGAGAAGAAAGAAGATCTGCTAGCTGAGAGCGCAGACAAGAACTCTATGCTTCATCCTAATATATTATAAGCATAGTTTTGTGGATGTAGCCCTTGAAAGAGGGTGAACCACGTATATCTTGTGTCATATGTGTGATTGGTTTTCTGTTCTTAGTCATTGATATACTGTTATTTCATTACTATGTTAGATCTGATCGATAGTTCTGTGGAGTAGAGTTAAGTTGGTAAGAGATATATAAATGTTGTTTTGTTCTAGTGCTAGATCCACTTGATATTCCCCTTGGTTGTAGACATCTATGTCCTGCAACCCCCCATAGCTGCTTCGGGTGAGACTGCATCTACTTTGCAGGTGTTGCCGAAAGGGCCAGTAGTTAGGGTTTGTTGGTGCGCTCTAGGAGTTGAACCCTGGATCTGCCCCTGTGCCAACAAATGGTTCCATTGTCGGGATAGGAATCTTCTTGAGGGAATGTCAAGGTGGTTCCCATAAAAGACAAAGATTCAGAAGTGGATAGAGGATCAAGAAAAGGAATTTGTTGAAGCCCAGAACAAGAACCTTAATATTAGTATAGAGGATTGGTTAGGAAGATATATCTTTACCGATATACACGAGATTTTATTTGGAGGAATCCATCAAGAGCTATAAGAGTGGTTAGATAGGTTAGAAGATACCTAGTTTGAGATCAGATCTAGGCCACTTGTGGTCTGGACGTCAATGCTAATCAAGAAGGTCAAGAGATTTGATAGCGCTATGTCAAGAGAAGTATATCACTGGTTTGATAGCACCATTGGAGGGTACATTACCGAGTTTGTTGTTGACAGAGTAGAGTCATATAGCCAAGCTGAGAGATATTTCTTCAAGGGACCCAGAGGAAAAATTTTACACTTTCTAAAGTTAAGAATCAAGATGATATTGCATGAGAAGAACATCTTGAAGATGCAGTAGTTGGTCAAATTGGAGAAGGATAATGTTCAAGAATTCGGACAGTGACAGTGACACAGAGGCTGGACATATGCATAGTGGGAGAGTGTTCATAGAAGTTTATCGTGTGAATCTATTTAAGAAAAACTACGGGGACGAGGGTTTCTACATTAGAGAAGAGGCAGATTTGACGGACGAAGAGCATTCAGAACCTGCTAGGGCAGAGGAAGGGGAAGCTGAAGAGCCTCGTCAGGAAGATCCAGAAACTTCAGGAACTGCGTAGACTACTGAAGTAAGTACTATTATCCCTCCTATTGATTCAGTAGCATTAAAAATCAGATTAATCCAAGCCACCAGAGCGTTTAGAGCACTGTCACTAGTAGTCCACCACATACCCAGTCAGGAACCCCAGGAAGATCTATGGTAGATGAGATGAGGCTCCCTACCTTTAGGAGAGATGGATATAAAGATCACGATCAACACTAGTTCCTATGTGAAGCCATATGGAATATTAAGAATGTCACCGACAAAAATGTTAAAGAACTCAGTTCAACACTACTCTAAGAGATCACGCACTGAGATGGTACATGAAGCTTGTCCAAGGACTTGTACAGCCTAAGCCATTGAATGAGATCAAGAATGCGTTGATTTCAGAGTTCAAGAAACCCAATTTGGAGTCACAATGTATTACAGAGATGAAAGATATCAAGAAGAAGGTATCCGAACTCGTTTGGGAATTCGATCAGAGATTCAAGACCTTAACAGGCCGATTGACTTTTCAGATCCCAGATGACCAGAACAAAGAATGGTTCATTGCTACCCTCTTACCACACATCAGAGTTCCTCTAATGCAACAAAAGATTGCTTCGCAAACTGAGCCTGCTGGAGATTGCCATGAAGTTAGAGTCAGACCCTATGGGAGAATCCATCTCAGGTATGAGTCAAATATTGAGTCAACTAACTAGTTTGTCTCTACATGTCGAAGATATGAAGAAAGACAAGGGAAAAGATAAAAGAGAAGACATCTGGTGTGTCAGATGAAAATCAGAAGGCCATGACAAGGAACATTGTCCCCTATTTCATGAATTCTTGGCCATTGGAGCCCCGAGCCCTTTGAAGCAAGTCACCCTACCCTGGTGCAAGGTATGCAGAAATAGACATCGCCCTGGTGAGTGCTTTTACATGCAAAAATATGTTCAAACACCCACAAATTTGTATTGCACATTCTGTAAGTCCATGGGGGACAATGATAGGGATTGTAGGGCTTATGACCTCATCCACGAAAGGTCAAGAGACATATACAAAAATCAAGGTGAAGTACAGCAAGAAGGAAACACTACATAGAATAACTCCCCTGGGAGAGGAAACTTCAATCCTCGCAGTGGATTTAGAGGAAGAGGATGAGGAGGAGGTATGGGTCAAGGCCGAGGACAAATCATTTGTTACAATTGCGCACAACCAGGACACTTAGAAAGGGATTGTCAGAACCCTTGCACTACTTGCAGCCAGAAGTAAGAGAATATGGAATGCCTATGTCATTTCATCAGTCTGCTTCACCAAAAGAAGGACAAGAGGTAAGCAAGCTCATGGAATTTTTATATACTTGTATTAAGTTGATTCGGGATGAGAGCATTGTACAAGAGATACAAAATTTAATTAGACAGTATGAGATATGAAGGATAGATCCTTTACTGAATAAAGCAGTACATCAACTATCCAAGAAGAGAACGACAAATAAGGAACTACGCTTGAATGCTCAAATAGGAGAATATGATATAGACTATGTGGTTCTCGACTTAGGGTCAGAGGTCAACGTCATGAAAAAGCAAACCTAGGCACTAATGGGAAAACCAAATTTGATCTATTCCCCTATTAGGCTTAGGATGGCTAATCAATAGGCAGTAAGCCCCTTCGGCAGATTGGAACATGTCCCTGTGGACATCGACGGAGTAAGAACGTTTGCAGATTTTGAGGTAATTGAGATAGTTGATGACAGTTGCCCTTACCCTGCATTGTTAGGAATTGATTGGGCTTTCAATAATTCCACTGTGGTTGATTTAAAGAAAAGATGAATGACTTTTGAAAGAGATGGCATTAGGGTCATTGCACCCTTAGGTCCAGATGAAGGTCAATGATACACTGAACCTATCAGAGAAGAAGACCGCACATATGAACTGGAAAACATATACAAATTAACAGCCAGACAGCAGGATTACATTAATCCTACAACCGATGGAAACCTCAGCTGGCGAAGTGACAGCACATGTTCATAAGATTCAGAAGAAGCACTGGAGAACTGGAAGAACAAAATGTATGAAGTATCTACAAGGAGATGTGCTAGATTAACCAGAGAAGTTCATTGGATCGGCACAACAGTAAGTAACTTTCCCACCTTTGATGGTATGAATCCTTTAGAAACCTTCTTGTCAGAATTCGAAGCAAGTGTACCAATGCAACAAAGATTGTTGGAAATGGATGAGGCCTTGAAAGCAACACCAACAAGATGGTGGGGGACACATAAAACAACATTACATAATGGGTACAATGTCGTACCCTAATGGACGCGTAGTTCTCAGCACAAGTAGAAGGCTGCGAAGTTTGCTACACAGATCGAAGTTGACCAAAGGATCATGTGTAAAGTTGCAAGGAAGCCTGGAGAACCATTCCTCAAGAACAGTGGGTGCACAAGTTCATTAACACACTAGACACAACCCCTATCAACTGGTACCTTCAAGCGGAGCTACGCCTCATCACTGTAGATTGGGAAGGTATGACTCATAACTTTGTAACCACTTTCTTATTTGACAGTCAATATCCTTCAGTAGATCAAGCGTTACAGATTGTAAGACATAAATTATTTGAGGAGGCCTCTAGCCTCCCTTTAGAACAAGAAGAGGATGAATGGACTGTGCCTATCCAGAAACTGCAAGGCTGTTACAACATCAATGTTGATGAAGACGATGATCCTAGGAAGGTGAACATCGCCAAAACAGAAGGCCAAAGAGATGTGGAAGGACCAGGAGTTGAGCTACCATTCATTGGACAGTCGATCAAGATTAGGAAGATCAATATTGGAACAGAGAAAACACCAAAGCTTGCAAATGTTGGAGATTATTGGGATGATGCTACTATTGACAAGATAACGGAGTTATTGCATGAATATTAGGACTTGTTTCCAACGACCAAGTTTACTGATATGAAGGGAATTAAAGGGCTTATGGGAGAAATGAGGATCCCTTTGAAACCAGATGCAATACCATTCAAACAGAGACCCTACAGATTGAACCCTAAGTATAAGGAGAAAGTGAAGATTGAGCTCGACAGAATGCTGGAAGCAGGAATTATAGAACCTGTCGAAGAATCAGAATGGATTAGACCTATGGTGGTGCAAGACAAGAAGACAGGAGAGATCAGGATCTGTGTAGATCTCGGGAAGCTGAACGATGTCTGTTTACATGACCCCTTCCCTACGTCATTCACTAAAGAAGTGTTAGATAATGTGGGAGGCCAGGAGGTATATTATTTTACCGATGGATTTTCCGGATACCATCAGATCTGGATTGCCAAGGAAGATAGCCATAAGACCACGTTTACAACAGAATGGGGATCCTACCAGTATACAGTGATGCCATTTGGATTGAAGAGTGCCCCAGCCATATTTTCCAGGGTGGTGGTCGAAGCATTCAAGGAGTTTCTACATAAATTTCTAGAGGCATATTTTGATGATTGGACTGTTTTTAGTTTATTGAAAAATCATATTGAATGTCTAAGGCTAATATTAGACAAATGCATGCAGTGTCAAATTTCCTTGAATATGAAGAAATGCATCTTCTTCTCACCATTTGGAGTGTTGTTAGGTCATATTGTATGCAAGCAGGGATTGCTAGTAGATCCATCTAAAATTGCTATTATAGTTGATCTACCCCCTCCTACTTCAGTCAAACAACTACGCATTGTGCTGGGACATACTGAATATTACAGGAGATTCATTAAAGGATATGCCCAGATTACAGCACCCATGGAGAAGATTTTGAAGAAAGACTGTTAATTTCACTGGACAGAAGAATGCCAGCAAAGCTTAGACACATTGAAACAGAAAATGGTTATTGCGCCTATTCTGGTTTTCCCAGATTGGAGCAAGGAATTTCACGTGCATGTCGATGCATCTTCCATTGCATTGGGATATGTGTTAGCACAACTTGGTGAAGGAGATATTGACCATCCATTAGATTTTGCTAGAACGAAACTATCCACAACTAAGATTAATTACACCACCACTGAGCAAGAAGGATTAGCCATGGTGTATGCGCTACAAAAAATTCGCCACTACTTGTTGGGAAGACACATTAAAATGTTTATTGATCACTCTACACTGAAATACCTAGTCAACAAGCCAATGTCCTGGGGGAGAATATGCAGATGGCTTCTGTTATTTCAGGAATATGACTTTGAGATCGTAGTTAAGCCAGGAAGAATCAACAAAGTCCCTGACCACTTGTCGAGGTTGAAACACGGAGAAGAGCTGACCAGTTTGGAGGATACACTGTTGGATGCACAATTATTGTCGATTAGAAAGATTGATGACCACTTCGCAGAAATAGTCCAATTCCTGTCAACAGGAATGGCACCTAGCGAGTATACAATTCCCCAGAAGAAACAACTAGTAGTGCGCGTTGCAGACTCTTCACTTATAGTTGGGAAGCTATACAAAATGGGACCTGGCGAGATATTGAGAAGGTGTGTTATGGAGGCATATCAACCATTGATCCTCGCAGAAGCTCATGAAGGCATCGAAGGAGGACATTACGCAAGGAAAGAAACTGCGCAAAAGGTTCTTAGAGATGGCCTCTAGTGGCCTACCTTACACAGAGATGCTAAAGACTATTACAGAGCCAGCGATGTATGCCAAAGATTTGGGAAACCATCCAGAAGAGATGAAATGTCCTTAGCACCACAACTGACCCTACAAGCATTTGAGAAATGGGCCATTGACTTCGTGGGACCTATAAACTCACCAGGAAAGCGCATAGAAGCAAGGTACATAATTACTGCGACAAAGTACTTGACTAGATGGGCCAAAGCAAGACTAGTTAAGGATTGTAGTGTAACTACAGCTGCGCACTTCATATTTGATGACATCATAACCAGGTTTGGATGCCCAAAGATCCTTATGAGAGATCAAGACACACATTTCATAAATAAAATAGTTGAATCCCTGACTGAGGAATTTGCAGTCCACCATCAAAAGAGCACGCCTTACCATCCACAAGCAAATGGAACAGTGGAAGCATTCAACAAGATCTTGGAGACAGCGCTGATGAAGATTTGCAGTGTGAATAGGGATGACTAGGATTTACGAGTACCGGCAGTACTATAGGCCTATAGAACCACTTGCAAGAAGCTAACAATGCAGACCCCTTTTAAGTTGGTGTATGGTCTTGAAGTCGTTGTCCCAATGGAATATTTGGTACCAAGCCTAAGAATTGTTTCCTTTACAGATATGGATGACACTGGCATTGTTCGAGAGAGGCTTGCACAATTGGTCGAACTAGAAGAAGACAGATTTATTGCAGGATTCTATCAGCGGGTATAGAAGGAAAGAGAGAAGGCCTATCATGGCAGGCACATCAAGAAGAAGGCATTTAAACAAGGCGATCTAGTACTGGTATATGACAGTAAGTTCATCAAACACCCTGGAAAGTTCAGAATGCATTGGCTTGGGCCATATGAGATCGCCTACGTTACAAAAGGAGGAGTTGCACAGTTGAATACTTTGAATGGTGAATGGAAGGAAGGATTAGTGAATGGGAGCCGAAGTTCTACTATGACAACCATCTACCTCGCAAATCTCAGTAAAAACATGAGGAAAAGGGTCTAGGTACCAAGTGCAGTTGAAACCAGGTACCAGACACATAAAATACAGTCTACACAAGGAAGGAGAGGAGGCATAGAGCAGAAAGCAAAGGTTGCACTGCATAGTCTGAAGTCGAAGTAAAATATAAAGGTTAGATTTAAAGTGCCTCGGGATGAGTCACACGTGAGTGTTGGGGGCTTGTTGTCCCTTGGTTATGAAAGTAAGTGAAGAAAAGGTAGAATGTGAACTACGCAAAAGACATAGTGATTTTTACTGGGTCGAAGTGAGCAAAAGAGCAGAAAAGACGAAGCGAAGTAAAAGGAAGCAAGTCGTTGGACGAGGAGATCGAGGAAGATAGATCAGCAAGGAAGAAGGATCGTGGAAAACTCAGCAGGCAGAAAAAACCACCGTTGGATGCTTTGGAGCACCGTACGAGAAGGAAGGAAAAACAGGTTGGCGAAGTCCTGAAAACGTGGGTCAAGTTGACCTAGGGTTTTAGACACCTAGGGTTTTGGTATCTAGGGTTTTGACACCTAGGTTTCGGCCTAAGGATGTCAATGAGTGATTGTGATGTATAAATAGAGGTCTAAAGGAACTGGGATGGGTTGGTGTTATGATTTTTGTTGTTGACTTTTTCATTGTGTGATCGAGTGAGTAATATTGTGTGAGAAAGAAGTGTTAAGCGTGAGATCCTTCTGGCATTGTAAGATCTTCATTTGGGTGCGAAGATCAACCCTGCAGTTGGGTGCACAGTGAGGGGAGAGATAGCGAGGAGAAGAAAGAAGATGTGTTAGTTGAGAGCACAAACAAGAACTGTATGCTTCATCCTAATATATTACAAGCACGATTCTGTGGACGTAGCCCTAGAAAGAGGGTGAAACATGTATATCTTGTGTCGTATGTGTGATTGGTGTTTTGTTCTTAGTCATTGATATACTACTATTGCATTACTATGTTAGATCTGATTGATATTTGTGTGGAGTAGAGTTAAGATGGTAAGAGATATATAAATGTTGTGTTGTTCTAGTGCTATATCCATTTGATATTCCCCTTGGTTGTAGATATCTTTGTCCTACAACCCTCCCATAGCTACTTCGAGTGAGACTGCATTTTCTTTGCAGGTGTTTCCAAAAGGGCCAGTAGTTAGGGCTTGTTGGTGCTCTCTAGGAGCTGAACCATGGGTCTACCCCTGTGCCAACAACATCTCGTGAAAAAATGTTGGGTACATTGCAGAGAATCTGGGGTGTAACAGTTGGCTCCAACTTTGATCCAGATTTATGTAGGAACACAATGAAATACAGAAATACACATAAATATAGAGATGCAGCGGAAATAAGACTTCATTTCATTAATAACAAATGACTGAAATATGATTACAGACAGAGTGGAAATAAACTAGCTAGGGCGCTGGTAGCTTATCTCTGAGAAGAGATGTGGTGGCTACTGGCCTCTAAACTGTGTGTTACAATGAGGCTCGAAGGCCTATTATTATTGAGAAACAATGGAAAAGCCTAAACATCCAGAGAACTAACCCTAGGAGATGAAACGCCAAGACTATGGGCCCCGTTTGGGTAAGTTGGTACATCAACTTCCCGGGGACGTAACTTTGGCATATGATCTCTGTTTGACTCGTTCCATACCTCGTTAGAAAGATCTATCTGATGACTACAACTTTTGGGTGAGAAATATGATCTAAGATCCATGTTGCTCCCCGTTTTCCCAAAAAATGTCGTTTAAGGCCTCAAAACGGCTCCGGAAGTTCAAGACCTGAAAAATTGCTAAAAATAGTAAACTGTGCGGAAACTGAAAAACTAAAAGAAGCAATGGTGGGGGTCCAAGTGGAATAGGTGGGTGGCCACCAATATCCACCTGGATCATTCCTCCCCCCTTAGGAAGCAATGGTCCCCATTGCGTTGAGTTCCTCCATGAGATGAGGAAACTTCTGTTGAACTTGGTCCCTGGTGAGCCATTTGCCTTGGTGAAGGAGTTGGTCTGCTTTGACAACTCTATATACTGGTATCCTTTGTTTTCGAGTGTTCTTAATCTGTGTATCGATGATGTGATCAGTTCTGGCTTGTTCCATGCAGTCTGGATTTAACTCTGTTGGTGTGATTTTTTCTGCCATGTCGGATGCGTCTAGTAGAGGTGGAAAGTAGGGCCAAAGGCGGTCCACATTGAACACTGGGTGCAAACAAAGGAATGGTAGAATCCTAAGATCAAAGGCATTTTCCCCTACAGCCTTGGTGAGGGTGTATGGCCCATATCGGAGCGGACGAAGCTTGTTGTGGGGTCCAACGAGGCGCTCCTTTTGCAAATGCAGCCACACTTTGTCGCACGCCTGGAAGTTGTGTGGCACCCGATGTTGATCATGTCGCTACTTGTACTTAGCATTGGCTCTGTCCAAGATGTCATGAACCTGTTGGCGAATGTGTTGAATGTGCTCAATGAATTTGTTTGCCTTATCATCCTCAGACTGGACATGAGCTGAATCTTCCTGAGTAGCCACAAATGGCATGGCTATGTCAATGGGACATAGTGGCTGGAATCCCAAGCCCACTTGAAAGGGGTTGTGGCTGGTTGAGCTATGGAGATCCCGGTTGTAGCTGTGTTGTACATAGGGGAGGCTCTCATCCCATGTGCATGGATGCTTTGAATTGTACATGCGCAGAATGTGTACGATCATCCGGTTGACAACCTCTGTCTGGCCATCAGTTTGCGGATGGAAAGTTGTAGACTTGGTGGAGCTTGGTGTCCAGCATCGACTAGAAGCTGGACCAAAATGTACTGAGGAACCTACTATCCCAATATAAGATGATAGATTGTGGGATCCCAAAGTGTACCCACACTCGTTCAAAGAAGAGTTAGCAGTGGCTTCTACTATGATATTCTTCTTGCAGGCCATCACAATGGACATCTTCGAGAATCGGTCGACGACCACAAAAACACAGTCATTACCATGCTTAGTAGAAGGAAGGCCCGACATGTAATCCATAGAGATGGATTCCCAAGGTCGACTTGGGGTAGGAAGCAAAGTATAGAGGCCTTGCTTCTTGATGGTCGGTTTGGCAATGGCGCAAGCAATGCAGGACTTGATGTACTTCCCGACATCTTGTTGAAGGTTTGGCCAATAGAAATACTTTTGCAGTACTGCCACGGTTTTCTTGACCCCAAAATGCCCAGCGACCCAACTACAGTGCGCCTCCCAAATCATCTTGGCATGCTCGCTTGAAGGAACACAAAGATGTCCCAGGTGACAAAGCAGGGCATCCTAGAGGTGAAAATTGGGTACTTGCTTACCCTCCAAAAGTGTATTGTATGTGTGGCCGAATTTTGGATCACTTGTGTAGAGAAGCGGCCAATCGGAAGTCTCATGCCCACAAGAGTTGAGCACAGTGGTTAGCGCCACGATGGGTGTTCGACTGAGGCATCTGCAACATTATTGGTGCTGCCTTTTTTGTACTTAATGTTCAAATGAAACTGTTGCAGATATGTGGACCACTTATGATGGTGATCGTTCTGCAACTTCCCTTGTGTCTATATGAATTGCAGGGGTCGGTGGTCTATGTGGATGACCGTTTCCTTTCCCAAAATGTAATGCTTCCATTGCCGACAAGCTTACACAATGGAATACATTTCTTTGTCAAAAGTGGGATACTTTCATACTGTGTTGGAAAGTGTCTCATTGTGATATGCCACTGGATGCCCATGTTGAGTAAGGATTGCCCCAATAGCATATTCTGAGGCATATGTCTCGATCTCAAATGGTTGTTGCAAGTTTGGTAATGTGAGCACTGGTGCAGAGCAGAGGCGATGCTTCAACTCCCCGAACGCCTTCTATTGAGATTCAAACCAAAAGAATTTTTCTTTAGCTCCTCCCTTGGTGACTTGACTCAAGGGTCAAGTGATATGAGAGAATCCCAACACAAACCTGCGGTAGAAATTGGCAAGCCCTAAAAAGCTACGGAGCTCTGTTAGGGTGGTTGGGGCTGGCCAATCCCAGATGACTTGGATCTTTGTTGGATCCACATGCACCCCCCACTCATCAATAATGTATCCCAGATATTGAACCTGGGTTATGCCAAAAGTGCATTTCTCCAAATTGGCACACAACTTGTGTTGTCGCAGTGTTTGGAGGACCTGTCGGATGTGGTGGAGGTGCTCTTCCCAAGTCTAGCTGAAGATCATAATGTCATCCAAGTACACCACTACAAATGAGTTGGTGAATGGCCGTAGGATGTCGTCCATTAGCCTCATGAAGGTTGCAGGGGCATTCGTCAACCCGAAAGGCATGACCAACCATTCGAAAAGGCCCTCCTTGGATTTGAATGCAGACTTCCACACATCAGAGGGTTTGATTGGTACCTGGTGATACCCAGACTTCAAGTTGATCTTGCTGAAATATTTTCCCCCCTTGAGTTGGTCCAGAAGGTCATCAATCTGTGGGATCGGCTACCTATTCCGGACAGTGATCTTGTTCAGTGCCCAATAATCAATGCAGAGTCTCCAAGTACCATCCTTCTTCTGCACCAGCACGATCGGGCTCCCACAGGGCGATCAACTCAACTGGATGTGACCTTTCTGCAACAACTCTTGAATCTGCCTCTTGATTTCATCATTCTCCAGGATAGAGCGTCGATAGATGGGTCCATTGGGTAGCGACGCACCTGGGGTCAGATCGATGGGGTGCTTGACCTGGCAATGTAGAGGCACCCCTGCGAGGGAGGTGAAGATGTCCTCGTACTCCTCCACGACCTCATCCATCTGTTGTTTTCGTGCAGTGGGGCCCTGTTTGGAGGTCATGGCCATAGTCTTCCTATTTCCTTGAGGGCAGATCATCAGGAAAACAAATTTCCTGGTTTTGGAAATGAGCTTACTGCATTGTTTTGCAGTAACCAAAGAGATGGTGGTAGGTGGTGCTATCTTTGGTATCCTGTACAGCTTATTTCCGAAAGTGATAATAACAGCACGAGGCCTAGACTCATACATAGCATGTCGCTTCCATAAGTATGGTTGGTCTAATAATACATCAGAAACATCAAGAAGAACAATGTCACATAATACCTCATCCATGAAGGGCTTGATGTTGTAGGGAAGGCGACATTGTTGACTAACGTGGAGGTCCCGTCCTTGGTGCAACCACCCGATGATGTATGGTTGTGGGTGTGCTGTGGTCGGCAAGCCCAGCCGCTTCATGACCTCTACCGAGATGAGGTTCTTCTGGCTCCCACTGTCGACAATGAACTACAACGGGGAACCCTTTACCCACATCTTGGAATGGAAGAGGCGCTCGGCCTCCTTTGGATCTTCTGGTTCCTCCTTCTGTATCTTTGTGGTGGCAATGGTGGCATTGGGCTCTGCATCGATAATCTGCTTCCCCATGTCATTCCCCTTGTCAGGTTCTGATTCAGAGTCAGAGCATGCATCCAATTCAGAAGCCTTCAACTCGGCTACTAGTGACTGCTTGGCCCTACACTCACTTGTGTTGTGAGTGGAGCTCTTATGGAACTCACACCACTTCCCCATGTCCTTTTTTGGCTTCGTGGTGTTGTTCTTTGCTTGTGGCTTTGGCGGGTTGTCCTGGGCTTCCCCGCCTTGGCTTGGTCCTTTGTTCTGCGGTTTGGGGGTACCTTTCCCTTGCTTCTGATTTGCAGACCCAAAGTCTCTCTTCTTCTGTTTGAACTTCTGCTCAATCTTGGTAGCATATCGGTATGCCACACCAAGCGAGGAGATGTCGAGGAACTCCATTTCCTCCTGAATGTATCTATGCAGAAAACTGTGGTACTTTAACACCAAATTTTTCTCTGAATCTTTGATACCCAACTTTGTGCATAGGGTATGAAATAGATTCGTCATCTCATGTACATCTTGGTCCCTTTATTGCTGCAGCGTAGTCCATTGTATGTATTTGTCCTCATCGCTCCCCACGGGATAATATTGTTCCTTGATGGCATATAGAAAATAATTCCAAGTGGGTGCGGCCGAGAACAGAGAGGGTTCTCCCTCGCCCTCTTTCTCCGAGTAGGTTTCCCACCAGTCCTTGACATGGGGGGTGGCTTTGAGGAGTGCGAAAATAATCTTTTCTCGGTCGGAAAAGTCATGAACCGAGAAATATCCTTCTAATAGATTCAACCATCAATCTACGACATCTGCATCTATTTTTCCCTCAAATATGGGAATGTCAAAGTTTACTTGTACCTTAAAAGGAGTGGTGCCTCCAGAGTGGTTTTTGGATGTTGATGCCCCGGCAGTAAGAATCCGTTGAAGAATATGGGCAAAGTTGTCCATCATCGTGTTCCTTAGTTTCTCGAGGGCCTCCTCGAGCAACATTTCGATAGGATCTCCTGCTCCCTCATCTTTCTTCTCTCCCCCCATGGGCGGTCGTAGAGGTTTGCGAGGTTGATCTTGCAAAGGTTCAACCAGATCGAGCCCCAACTCCTTATACCCCAACCTCGTTGGGGACATGCAAAGAAGGATCGAGAATGAGCAGACCGCTCTGATACCATTGATCCAGATTTATGTAGGAACACAATGAAATACAGAAATACACATAAACACAGAGATGCAGTGGAAATAAGACTTTATTTCATTAATAACAAATGACTGAAATATGCTTACAGACAGAATGGAAATAAACTAGCTAGGGTGGTGTAGCTTATCTCTGAGAAGAGATGTGGCGGCTACTGGCCTATGAACTATTTGTTACAATGAGGCTCGAAGGCCTATTATTATTGAGAAACAATGGAAAACCCTAAACATCCAAAGACCTAACCCTAGGAGATGAAACACCAAGACTATGGGCCCCGTTTGGGTAAGTTGGTATATCAACTTCCCGAGGACATAACTTTGGCATACAATCTTCATTTGACGTGTTCCATACCTCGTTAGAAAGATCTATCCGAGGACTACAACTTTTGGGTGGGAAAAATTAATCTACTGTCAATGTTACTCCCCATTTTCCCAAAAAACGTCGTTTAAGGCCTCAAAACGTCTCTGAAAGTTCAGGACCCGAAAAACTGCTAAAAATAGTAAATTGTGCAGAAACTGAAAAACTAAAAGAAGCAATGGTGGGGGTCCAAGTGGAATAGGTGGGTGGCCACCAATATCCACCTGGATCAAACTTGGGGACATGTGCTCATATCAAGAGTGCATGAGAACTCCATAACATTCTAGAAACCTATAGACTTGAAACATTCTCACAAAATGGATATTAAATGAAAGGGAGGGGAAGACACAAGTGCCTTATCCCTTCCTTGAGATAAAATTAAATCCAAGTGTGAAATGAATGAAGTACATAACACCAACCTTTAGATAATTCCATACAATGTAAGCATCATTCCCTTTATTCAAAAATTGAAAAAAATGAAACACTCAATAAAAGTGAAACAAATAAGTAACTAAAGACAGAAAACTTACAATAGTACAAGGATGCCCCTAAGGCATTAGATATTACCTTGATAGAACAATTTCAAAGCTTTCCCATTCATGGGAAAGGGCATCTTCTCACCATCCAAATGACTTAGAAATACTTAGAACCTACAACATCTTCAATCATGTAAGGACCTAACCAAATAATTTCAAACTTACCATGTTTGCCTACTTTTTCATTTTGTTTGTTCCATAAGAGGACAAGGTCTCCCTTCTAGAAGCTTCGTTGGCAAGACTTATTATCGAACTTACTCTTCGCCTTTTCTTGACTATGTATTAGGTGACCAAAGGAACATCTTTGGTTCTCATCAAGCTCAATTAATTCATTAATTCTATCTTTTATTGTATCTAGATCGAAGGAGTGTTATTGCATAAATATGTAAATTGGGATCTTCAAATGAACTAGCAATGTTACTTCCATCCTGTAGACTAATCAAATGGGCTCTTTATAGTGGAGTCTTTTTGTAACACCCTTGTTTCCCCCATTTTGTAAATATAACTATATTTGGCCAAGAGACTATGGAAAAATCAATATGTGTGAATGTTTGATTTGATGAACCTTTGTATAAAAGGTCATTGAATGTAATTTATGTTATTAATAGAAAATGGATAAGTGTTGCATAATTACTTAAAGGGGGGCTTTCCAAGATAGACCACGGATATTATGAAAGTGATGGTGAGGGGAGCCAAGAATGGTTGAGATGACCTCCACCAAACCAGTGCCTTGTTGAATTTAATTGCTCAGGATCATAACAGTCGTCTAACCCAGGAATGAATTACTAGTCAACATGGTAGGTGGGAAGACCTCCTCAAGATTTAATGAGGGGATGGGGCAGAGCACCCATCTGTAAGGCTTTCAGACCTGACCATGGACTGGGAATTCAAGCCACACAAAATCTTGTTGAGGAAGGAAAGAAAGGAAGGCGTGGTGGGCGAATGAAAACCTGTGAAGAGAAGCAGGGGGGAGGGTGTTTGTAGTTCTTCGGTTTGAGAAAGAACTGAGAAATGAACGTGCTATGGTCACAGGAAGTGGCTAGAAGGGTTATGATACAAGATGATAAACGAGGTTGGTGAGTGACTGAGGAAGTACTCAGGCAGACCTCCTTGCTTGGTATAGAGAAAAACTCATTTCCAAGATCATGTGGGAGGAGGAGAGTAACCATTGTCCCTGACGATTGCTGAGCCGAAAGAAAGAATTATCTCTCAGAGCATCGTGTTCTAGCTCAGAGGTGGTGAGTGGTAGATCCGTTGGGAGTGACTGAGCATATGGTTGGCTAGAAACATGCACCCCTTTCAGCAGTAACATCACATCTTCTTGTTCTGATAAGTGTTTTCTTACTTTGTGCATTGAAATGGAATAATGGAGGAATGCATGTATTTATACATCTAAGAATGGTTTATGTATCGAATGATCAAGTTATGTGTATCCCTTTATATTCGTGTGAACTTATGTTTCTGATTGATCGTCTATATGCCCCAGCTTAGCCCTCAAGGTGTTGTGGGACGTGGTCGATATAGAAAGTATTGTGTCAATCTAGCCCTATCGGTCTGAAGAGGATACCTTCTTCAGATTCCTTATTGTGGGACCATGATCTCTTACCTAGGTCCTTAACAAATTATCGATGAAGGAATTTGTGTTTAACTCACGAGAGTTAGAAGGTCCCACTATTGGGTATGTGTTATATTCTTTGCATGTGTGTGTGTGGGCGCGTCAGATATGACAACTGCATCTAGGCGGTTTTTGATATTTTTAGCGGATTTTGCTATTTTTAGCGGTTTTGTAAATTAATCCCGGATTAAGGGATTAGGGTTTTGGTATCTACAGAATACCTAAAAAAATTGTATATATTGTATGGTGAATGGTGAAATTCGAGATAATGAATATAAGAAAGGTTTTCCCGGTTGAGGGTTTCCGGTATAAAATCTCTGTGTACGTTGTGTATGAGCCATTGATTAAATTATGTTTTGTTTAAGAATCTATATGCATTTCTTTACTTCGTAGGTTTGAAACTTACAAGTGGTATCAGAGCTCATTTTTTGCTTCAGAGGGACGCCTTTGTTGTTGAGGGTTTGGCTCGGTCTTGATAGATCAAGTTTATCTTGGGTCTATGATAAACCTGGGTTTAGTGGGAGCTTTTGCAGTGGTGATTTGAGTGCAAAAAGAGGAATGGAAAGTTCTTCTAGAATCGAGATAGAGAAGTTAAATAGTAAAAACTTTGAGCTATGGAAGCTGAAAATGGAGGACCTTCTTGTAGACAAAGAACAATGGATCATTGTGGATCTTGGTACACATCCTACTAGTACATCGTCTACTAGCACACAGGCTACTAGTACACAACCTACCAGTACAAAAACTACCAGTACACCACCTACTGGTATGTCGAAGGAAGATTGGGAGAAGTTGGACAGAAGAGCAAGGAGTATTATTCGACTCTGCCTGGCAGATTCGGTGTTGTTGAATGTCTCAAGAGAATCTACAGCCAAGGAACTATGGGATAAGTTGGGGAATTTGTATCAATCAAAGTCCATGGTAAACAAGTTGTTTCTTCGAAAGAAGTTGTATCATCTTAGGATGGAAGATGGAGATTCTGTGACAGAACATCTAAATGCCTTTAATACTCTGGTAAGTCAACTTGGCTGAAGATAAGTGTATTACTTTGTTATGTTCTTTGCCAGACTCTTGGGATAATCTAGTTGTAGTAATAGGTAGTACCACTCAATCTACATTGAAGTATGAGGTTGTAATTGCATCCTTGTTATCTAAAGAGATGAGGCGAAAAAGCATGGATGGTCACAGCACAGATGCTTTATTTGTAAGAGGGAGTACCCAAGACAAGAACCCTGGTAAGCCTTCGGGGTGGAGATCTAAATCTACAAGTAGATCTAAGTCTCTGGGAAAACCTTTGAGTAAATTATGCAAGTGTGGTAAAACAGGGCATTCAAAGAAAGATTTCAAGTCTAAGAAGGTTGGAAAACCAAAGGGATCTGATAGTACCTCTTCCACAGAGGCGAAAACCTCCACTGAAGAAGGAGGTGATGTTTACCTAGCATCTACAAGTACACATGTAGACCGTGATGTATGGCTCATGGACTCAGGTGTGTCATACCATATGACTCCTCACAGGGAGTGGTTCTCTGAATATGAAAAATATGATGGTGGTGATGTATTCCTAAGAGATGACTCGACAGAAAAAATCTTGGGACGTGGAAGGGTTAAGTTTCTACTAAAATATGGAAGGATTAGAACTCTCCCTGGGGTTCTGCACATTCCAAAACTAGCCAGGAGCCTATAATCTGTAAGCAAGATGGATGATGCAGGAGTGGATACTATATTTGGAAAGAACACTTGCAAGATGGTACAAGGAGCAATAGTGTTGATGAGGGGAGTTCGGTGTGGAACTCTATACAAGTTGCTGGGAAGCACTTATACTAATGGGTGTAACAGTTTTGTTGTCCTTGAGAAGACAAATAAAGAAGACAAGACCAATATCGTCCCTGAAAAGAAGACCATGATGTGGCATCAAAGACTGGGACATATTCGAGAAAAGGGCCTTCGAACACTACACGGTAAAGGTATGGTTGAAGGTATGTCTAATTGCACTCTAGATTTTGATTTATGTGAACATTACATATATGGTAAACAGAATCGAGTAAGATTCTCATTTAGTGCTACAAGAGCAAAGGGAATCTTAGAGTTGATACACAGTGTTGTGTTTGGACCTGTTCCTGTTCCATCCCTAGGTAAATCTGTGTATTATGTTTCATTCATAGATGATTTGTCAAGGAACACATGGATTTATTTTCTTAGAGAGAAATCTAAGGTATTTGATAAATTTAAAGAGTTTAAGGCTCTGGTAGAAAATCAGAGAGAGAAGAAAATAAAGGTATTGAGAACAGATAATGGTGGAGAATTCTGCGGAAATGAATTCAAAGAATTATGTAAGAGGTGTGGTATAGCAAGGCAGAAGACTACTCCATACACTCCTCATCAGAATGGAGTTGCAGAAAGGATGAATAGGACACTAATGGAAAAACAAAGGAGCATGCTCAGCGGTGTCGGGTTAGGACGAGAATTATGGGCAAAGGCAGTGGGTACAACATGTTACCTGGTTAATCGATCGCCTTCATCAGCATTGGATGATAAAACTCCACACGAGGTATGGTCTGGAAAGAAACCCTCTCTTCAACATCTTAGAGTGTTTGGTTGTGATGCTTATGTACATGTTCCAAAGGAAAATAGGAGTAAGTTGGATAAAAAGGCTGAAAAGTGTATATTTATTGGTTATAAAGATGGTGTGAAAGGTTATAAACTTTGGAACCCAAAAACCAAGAAGATTGTTTACAGTCGAGATGTTGTGTTCAGAGAGGTAAAAGATGTGTCCAAACAGGAATTCCTACCAACGCAAGACGAACCTGAGAAAATAGAGCTTGAGTTGGATGATGCAAAATCTGAATCATCTGATGAAGAGGAAGCAGAAGAAGAAGAAGAAGAAGAACCTCATACCCCAGTATTGAGGAGATCAGTGAGAGATAAAAGGAAACCAGAAAGGTATAGTCCACCTGATTTTCGTTCAAATTTTGCTTTATCTATTACTGATGATGATCCCGGAACTATTAGGGAAGCAGTGAATTCAGAGGATAGTAAACTCTGGAAGAAGGCCATGGTTGAAGAAATGGATGCCTTGGATAAGAATGAGGCATGGGATATAATTGAGTTGCCAGCTGGAAGAAAATCTATTGGTAGAAAATGATTGTTTAAGAAGAAGTTTAATGCACAAGGTAAAGTGGAGAAATACAAAGCTCAGTTAGTAGCAAAAGGTTATTCCCAGGTAGAGGGAATTGACTTTGGTGATATTTTTTCTCTTGTTACTAAGTTAACTTCTATTAGATTTATTTTATCTATTGTTTTTGCTTTTGATATTGAAGTGGAACAGATGGATGTGAAGACGACATTCCTACATGGGAATCTGGAAGAAGAAATCTACATGAAGCAGCCAGAAGGATTTGCAGTGAAGGGAAAGAAAGAGTTGGTTTGTAAGTTAAAGAAGTCACTATATGGTATGAAGCAATCACTAGGATGTGGTACCAAAAGTTTGACATATACATCCTTGGATTGGGATTTGTAAGAAGTAGGGTTGATCACTGTGTATATTCCAAGCAGGTTGGTAATCACTTCATTTATGTAGTGTTGTATGTTGATGACATGTTGTTGGTAGGAAATAACATGGATGTTATCAAGGAGGTGAAATCGCAGCTATCCTCCAAATTTGACATGAAGGATCTCAGTGATGTTAACTTCATTCTGGGAATGGAGATTAAAAGAGATCGTGCAAACAGGAAACTCTGGTTGAATCAAAGAAAATATGTTGAGACAATATTGCAGAGGTTTAATATGCATGGAAGTAAACTGGTCAAGGTTCTTATTCCCATAGGTGTAAAGTTATCTGCAGATCAGTGTCCCGAGACACGGGAAGAAGAAGAGGACATGTCCCATGTTCTGTATGCCAATGTAGTTGGAAATCTGATGTATGCAATGGTTTGTACTAGACCATACATTGCACATGCAGTGGGAGTTTTGAGTAGGTATATGTCAAAACCAGGGAAGGAGCATTGGATAGCAGTAAAGAGGGTCTTCAGGTATCTTCTTGGAACCACCATTTATGGATTGTGCTACCAAGGAAGACCAGGATCGAACAGAGTGGTGGACATACATGGCTTTGTTGATGCAGACTGGGCTGGAGATCTAGATCGTAGAAGATCTACAAGTGGGTATGTGTTTAACCTATTTGGAGGAGCAATCAGTTGGATGAGAAAAAGACAGGTTGTAGTGGCACTCTAAACTACGGAAGCTGAATACATGGCAGCCACTCATGCAAGCAAGGAAGCAGTATGGTTACAAAGATTGTGTTTAGGTATTGGGTTGGTACAACAAGCAGTGAGATTACATTGTGACAGTCAAAGTGCAATCTTCCTAGCAAAGAACCCAGCTTATCATTTGAAGACAAAGCATATTGATGTTCAGTATCACTTTGTGAGAGACATGGTTGAGGAAAAGAAGGTGTTGCTGGAAAAGGTTGAAATGTTGAAGAATGTTGTAGATTCATTGACAAAGTCTATGAGCACATAAAAGTTTTCCTAGTGTAGAGTAACAATGGGCATTGTTGCCCGATTGTTGACTATATAATCCCATGGACCCCTGGATGCAAAGAAAACAACAAGTGGGAGAATGTTGGGTATGTGTTATATTCTTTGCATGTCTGTGTGTGGGCGCGTCATATATGACAACTGCGTTTGGGCAGTTTTTGCTATTTTTAGTGGAATTTGCTATTTTTAGCGGTTTTGTAAATTAATCCCGGATTAACAGATTAGGGTTTTGGTATCTACGGAATACCTAAAAACATTGTATATATTGTATGGTGAATGGTGAAATTCGAGATAATGAATATAAGAAAGGTTTTCCCGGTTGAGGGTTTCCGGTATAAAATCTTTGTGTACTCTGTGTATGAGCCATTGATTAAATTATATTTTGCTTAAGAATATATATGCATTGCTTTACTTCATAGGTTTGAAACTTACACCCATGTGACCAAGATCTGGGAACCCTATGCTAAATCTAAGGGAGTCAAGTCCTTTTGGCTTTGGAGCTTGGGGAGTACGGGACTTCGGAGTATTGTCGGCCCTGATAGTCACAAATTGGCCAAAGGTGACCAATCGTTACGGTTACCTATAAGGTTGACTGACGTTGGGTGGTTTCCCTATTGGTATCCAACTCTCCATCGTGAAGTAGTGAAAGCCACCAATCAAGAATGTTTGGGGGTTCCCTCAGCCATTGGATCTACACCGAGATGACCTCGGCGAAGTTCCACTTCAGGAGAATGGAGATGTTGTAGTATCAAACTCCTCAACATTGAAGTTATGAAGTAAGGAGAGTCATAGATTTGGGGCGATCGTTAGGAGCATTGCCTACCATCTGATCATTCAGGAGGAGGGACTTGCACATGGTACTTCAGAAAAGTCTTTCTTCGGGAGAATGGAGCAGTCATAAAGATGAAACCCTCGAAGGTTAGAGTCATGAAGTAACCAAAACCGTAGATTGAGGGACCCTTTGGGTTCTTTCCTAACCGTCAGATCTACGATAAGGTCAACCCGTAATTGACCACTTTGGAAGAAGTAGAGGGAGATTCACCTCAAATTTCTTGAAGGTTGAAGTCACAAAGTAACGGAGGTCATAGATCCAAGGGTTACGTGGACACGCCATAACCATAGGATCAAAGGACTGGGAAGGCGATCAGTCGAGTGACGCATTATGTCAACATCACCCAGGTTGATGTGGACCCACTTGGAAGTGACACGTGCCACCCAAGGTATGGGCCACGTGTCCTCTCTGTCTTGTTACGTGTTCTCTCCAGTAACTAACCATTCGACCCATGTGGAGAGATTCATATTCAAGACCTACCGGTAAGTTTCGTCACGTCTCATACGTCACTCCACGCAAGGGTGGACCCCTTCGGGAGTCTGGGAATTCGGTTTTCTGAGTGTTTGGGATACAACATCACGCACAAGGTAAAAGGGATGAAGTTCGGAGCCACGTGGAGATCTTTCAGGACTTCGAGAGTTCAGGGATTTCAGACTTTGGAGGTAAGGCACACAGAAGGTAAAAGAGGTGCTCAACACTAAAGTGTCAAAGCACTGAAGCATTGAATGCCAAATTTCTTTACAGTCGGTATGTTAGATGAGTATTGAGTCTGTCCTTGGCTTAGGCAATGAATGGACTTTCACTGTGAGAGGAGAGAACCTGGTAATGGATTCCCATGGATGCTACGTGGATCTCAACTGATAAATGCCCAAAGATCCTTCACCATAGCATGTCTTCCGATATTTAACTCAAATAAGAGTGTGTTGATTGTGGTTGGAGAGCTCTTAGTGAGAAGAAATACGATAGAGACAGAAAAAGGAGGATCTGATCTAAGAAGGAAGATGAAAATTTGAATGCCCCATCCCTAGGAAAGGTACTCAAGGGTCGTGTGTGTTACAAATTGGTATCAAAGCAAGGCTACAACACTTGGCCTACTTGGGCTCATGGACGAGTCGCTTAAAAACCATATTTAAAGGACTTCTAAGGGTGACACCCTATCTTACTTCTTTCTTAAAGAGTCTGGTTAAAATTTTACTGAAGAAAAGAATGAAACTTTCTACTGTGTGTGTATTTAAGAAATATGAACTGTGTGTTTTCCATGAACTAATAGATCATTGGATAACAACAATTTTTTTGTCAGCACTCAACCAGTCAGTAAATCATGGGAAAACTACAATTATAAAGGATGGTGAGACACCATGAAGTGGGATATGGCTCCCACAATAGAGATGAAGAATCTAACAAAAGGAGGGCAGTGGAAACCCCTCTGGATCTGGCTGAAACTGTAAGGAGCCTCATGGCCGAATTACAGAGTTGCAAGGCCGACAATGAGAGATTGATAAGGGATTAATAAAAACAAATGGAAATTAATGCAGTCTTGTTGTAGAGCTTACCCGATATACAGAGGCAGCTGTAGCATGGACCCGCAACCAGTCATGTGGACCAACAACATATGAAGAGAAGTAAAAGTCCACTTGAGATACGAAAACGTGGTCCCATAAATGGCCACACTAGGAGGAGTACCTCGAGGAAGGTCCAACTTGGAGGTAGGAGACACCCATCGAGAGAGTTCTCTGGAGAGGAAACTGGAAACTCCGAGGGATCTTCTAGTAGGAAAACTATCTCACATTATCAAAGGAAAGGAAAGAAGTGAAAGCATTCCAAAAGTCATGATCCTGAAAAGTTCAAGAAAGACAAACCACCCTATTTCGATGAATATATTAATAAAGGGTAAGAGGTAGAAGCTTGGTTGCTTGGTTTAAAGAAGTACTTCAGAGTCCATGACAACTCTAAAAACTTGAAGACTTGAATAGCCATTTTCAACCTGAATGGAAATGCTTCCATTCGGTGGGAAGACCTTAGGAATATGAAAGGAATCCATGAGAAGGACTTGTCATGGAAACAGTTTGAGAAACACTTCAAGAAGAAGTATCTGCCAGAGAAATACTTTGATGGGAAGACTAAGGATTTGTATGAACTCGGGCTAGGACAACTCACCATAGAGGAATATGTCAATAAATTCCTTGAGCTGATAAGGTATGTACCCTACATAAGGGATGAGAAGGTAAAAGTGCAGCGATTTGTTAGCGGGTTACCTCAGTCCTACCAAGACAGGATTGAGTTTGACGAGCCAAATACCCTAGAAGATACTATCTGGAAGGAAAGGTATTGTTACGAACGGTTCGGGAGTCAAACAAAACCTCGCAAGGACTGGAAGAAGAAGAGTAGTTTGGGATTCAAGAAGAAGGGTTTTAAATCCTCAAGATTTAAGAACTATGGGAAGGATTATAGGATGAGCCTTCCTACTAGAAGTGTGTATCAACAAAATTTCCCCTTTCAGAGTGGAAATAAACCTTTTGGAGCAACCCCAGGAAAGACCAATAATCCAAAGAGAGAACCCTTGAAATGTTGGGGCTGTGGAGAAGAACATATGTTGAGGGATTGTCCACATAGACAATAGAATAGTAGGAGATTCTACAACATCCAAGAAGCTACCATATTCAATGATGTGGCTAGGATAATTCCATGGATTTATGCATCCTTGGATAATAAACAAGCCACATGGATGCCAAACATTGGCCCATGTCACCTTGTTGCACAGTTAGCCTACCACGTCACCTATCTACCACGTTAGCCTGCCACATAGTGTATAGATTTCACGTGTCCTGTATGGACTACCACGTGGCATCTTTTCATTGGTCCACAAGTTGGCCCAAAAAGTCCAAAAAAGAGTGACACGTGGCAGCCTCCTGTGCTGCCACATCATCATGCTAACATCAGCATGACACAAGTCGCCCTCTACGCTTGCCACATATTTTGTATAGATGATGATGTCATTCGTATTGATGTTTATGTCAGTAGTACGGATTCTGACTCATCCCTATTGACTGGGATAGGTTGACCAAAACTTTGACAGTGAATATCTTTCGATCCATAACTCCATTTGACGAGACGTTTGTGCCATTAGAAAGCTTGTGATGAACTCTTTGCGATCATGCCATTTTAGATGAGTTTTGGGAACTCTAAATTTTTTCCCTTTCTCTGTCTGTTGAATTCATTCTAAGCATCTTGAGTTGCCTCTGCGAGTTCTGAGTTGTTTTTATCCTTCTCTAGATCCTTTTTGGATCACGCCCTCTCACTAAGATATTTTTGGACCACCAAAATATTTCATCAATCAACTGGTAAGTGAGGGAAATTTCCCCTCACTTTGTCCTTCACAATCCACTTTGCCCCACTTGGATGTGTTCCCTTTAAGCCTACTCGAAGATAATCAACATCACCCCTGCGTGAATTCCTCGTCCTTCTATCCAGGATGATATCTTCTTGTAACTCATCCAAGTACTCAGGCGCAAACTCATCAACTAAAGGTATTGAAACTTCCTCATCTTGATCCATGATCATGGGAGGCTAAAAAAGTTCCAAGTTCTCTACGTTGACAATTGAGTAGATCTACGTATAAGGTGGAAGATCTAAACGAAAAGCGTTAGTTCTGCTTTTCTCCAATATAGTGAAGGGTCCATAACAAATGGGCTTCAGTTTCTTTCCTTCACCCTTCAATTTTTCCTTGTTGATGTGAAGCCATACCCGGTCTCCAAATTGGAACTAATGATCAACCATGTGCTTGTCATGTCGAGCTTTATACTGTGCTTGACTTTTCTCCAATTGTTCCCTGATTTCCTGGTGTATATGTTGGATCCTCTGGATGAACTTGCGGACTCTGTCCTCTTTTCTTTCTTCATTATCTCTCCCATACATCAAGTCCAAAGGAACCTTGGGTAGGTACCCAAAACATGTCTCAAAAGGTGAACTCTGAGTGGATGAATGTAAAACTCGGTTATAAGCATGTTGTACATAGGGTATATGTTCATCCCATAACTTAGGATGCTTGTTGCAGTAGCCTCAAAGAAAAAGTACCACTATTCTATTTACTACCTATGTTTGTCCGTCGGTCTGTGGATGGAAAGAAGTGCTCCTCTTCAATTTGGTATCCATCATCCTCCACAAGATAGTCCACAATTCCCCAAGGAATTGAGTATCTTGATCCGAGACAATGGACTTGGGTAACCCAAAGTGAACCCAAACATACTGAAAGAAGAGATTAGCAGTCTGCTCAGCAGTGATCTTTTTACATGGCATCAAGATGCACATCGTGTTGAACCTATCCACCATGACATACAAATAATCATGACCCCATTTGGTCATTTTTAAACCCCCTACAAAATCCATGGAAATGATTTCCCGTGGATGGGATGGAATAGAAAGTGGTGAGTATAGCCCCAGTTTTCTATTAGTGGGCTTACAAGTAGAACACGTCACACACCCCTTTACATATTTAGTTACAATTTCTTTCATTTGAGGCCAATAACAAAACCTCTACAAATGAGCCATAGTTTTTCCTACCCCAAAATTCCCAGACACAAGAGAAGTGTAAGCTTCTCATATTACATGGACTCATTCACTTGTAGGAGTACATAGCTTTCCAAGATGATAGAGTAAATTTCCCTGCAGACAATAGTTATCTACATGTTCACCATGGGTTAGATTCTCATATACTTCTTTAAAATATTCATCGATGGCATATTGCTCTACATAGCTATCATGAGATAAAGAAGTATTCGTCAAAATAATAGAAGCAACAATAGGAGGTCTAGAAATCATATCGTCTACCTTGTTACTTTTACCCTTATTGTACTTGATTACCAAATGAAATTGTTGTAGAAAACCAATCCATCTGTAGTGTCGAGATTGTTGCAGTTTGGTCTGTGCTTGAAGATACAGTAAGGGCTAGTGATCTATATGTATCATGGTTTCCTTCCCTAACAATTAGTGCTTCCATTTCTTTACGCTTTGAACTGATACATACAACTCTTTATCATATGTAGGATATTTAACAACAACTTGGTTAAAAGTCTCAGAGTGGTAACATATAGGCTTAAAATAATGCATCAATACTACACCCATGGTGTATCATCTGGAATCTGTCTCGTTCTCAAAAGGTTGTTGAAGATTCGACAGTGCTAATACTGGTGTGGTACTGATCTTCTCCTTCAAAGTGTCAAAACTTTTTTGTTGTTTTCCTTCCCATTGAAAAGTGTTCTTCACACTGGTTAAAGCATGCAAAGGATTTTCTATAAAGGAGAAGTTTGAAATGAATCTCCTCCAATATTGGACTGCACCTAAGAATCTCTGGACTTTGGTTACACTCTTTGGCTCAGGCCAATTTACAATTACATCAATTTTGGAAGGATCAATTTTCAATTGTCCTCCTCCCACGATATGACCTAAGTATACAACTACAGTCTTGCCAAATTCACATTTAGACATTTTTACATACAACTTTTCCCTTTGCAAAGTATCTAATACCTTCTTCACATGCCTTACATGTTCATCCCAAGCCCTGCTAAAAATAAGAATGTCGTCTAAATACGCAATCACAAAGTCATCTAGGAAAGGCCTGAATACATCATTCATCACACACATGAAAGTTGTCAGAGCATTACAAAGCCCAAACGGCACAACTAATCACTCAAACAATCCTTGTTTGGTTTTAATGGTAGTCTTCCATGCATCCTGTTCTGCGACCCTGATTGATGATATCCACTGCGCAAATCCAACTTAGTGAAATAAACAACATTCTTCAACTAATCAAATAAATGATCTATGTGAGGAAGAGGGTATTGATTTTTCACCATGATTTTATTTAAATCCTGGTAATCGACACACATTCAACATGTGCCATCTTTCTTTGGCACCATCATGATCAAATAACGACAAGGAGATGAACTCAGCCCGATGACCCCTTGATCCAATAAGCCCTTTACCTGCTTCTTGATCTTTGTCATCTCCACAACTAACATCCTATACATGCCCACATTAGGAAGAGGAGAATCCTGATGAAGATGTATCTCATGTTGGATTTCCCTCTTAGGAGGTAATCCATCTGGTTCCTGAAAAATATCATCATACTTAGAAACAATATCAATTAATTATTGTTTATGAGATGGATCACATCCTTGGAAAGCGTCGGATGTCCCAGCATCTTTCTCTCTTACGACCATGAGTACATATCTCTTATTAGTGTTTATAAGTCTTTTCATTTTCCCTGCACTAACAAGTGTTGTATTTACCCTCATGCTGTGAGCTCTAACAATATATTCCACTCCCCCTTTACTAAGGTAGTATTTGTTCTCATGATGAAAGAATATTGGTTTTCTATCATAAATATAAGGACTCCCCAACATTATGCCACATATATCAAGTGGTACAAGATCCAAATCCACTTCATCAATCAACTTGGAATCAATAGCAAATCTGACCCTGCATTGTTTGGTGAAATTAATTTTTTCTTTATCACATACCCAACCAAAAGGGTAAGGCTTTGGATGTGGTTTCGTTACAAGACCCATCTTCTTGAAAAGTGCTTCATATATTAGGTTTACTTGGGAACCCAAATCGAATAATGTATCTATCTTAGTATGTTTATATACAACTCTTATATGAAATAACTCTTTCATCTTTTGTTCATCATTATGAGATTCATCATTGGAACTTGAACTAGCATGAAGAGAATATTTACCTTGTACTCCAACTATTGTGATATTTCCTTCATCTCCTGAATCAGAACCAAGATCTTCTTGCACTGTAGCAACGGTATTTGTATTCCCCTTTCCACTGAATTGTTTCGGTTTCTTTTCTGAATGCAGTTTCCAACAGTGTTCTTCATCATGACTGCTTTTCTTGCAATGAGTGCAAGATGGTTTTCCTCCTTATCTCATCACTGTAGCAGCCTTCTTGTCCTTCCTTTTGCACTTCTTGAAAGTCTTTTCTAGGAAATTGGAAGTTTTCTTCATGGGATCTTCTTGAACATGTTTCTCCATGTTCTCAAGGTCAGTGGCTTGCACACAAACTTCGTCAAGACTAGTGGGCTTAAACAAGAGAAAAGTATGATGAATATAATTGTGAAGTGCACCAATATACTTCAATAAAGTTTCATAAGAATCCAAAGGAATGTTCAATGCAAGAGCTTTCTTCCTAAATTCTTTTGTGAAACTTTGTACAGTTTGACCTTTACTCTGCCCTAAAGTTTTCCATTCCATCATTGCTTTATGTAAATACCCTAATGGATAGAATTTCTTCCTTATCTCTGTTTTAAATTCTGACCATGAGGAAAGAAGATTACCACACTTAATTTTGTCCCGAAGCTTGTTGTCCCACCATATGAGAGTGGTGCCTTCCAACCGAAGAGAATCCAGTTGCACTTTCACTTCCTCTTCATCAATATACTGAACATGGCAATATACTTCAACCTGTCGGATCCAATTATCTAGTTTTTCAGGATTAGCATCTCCATTAAACATAGGTAAAGAAAAATTTACATCAAGATTTAATAATGGTTTCTTAAAAGAGGCTTTATGGCTAGAATGATGAGAATGATGAAAATGCTTAGAGGAAGAAGAACTAGAACTTGAAGGTGAAGATGGAGGTTCAGGAGGATCTCCTCCAGCTTCCTGATTCACTGAAGCATCTTCATCTGGTGGTGCTTCCTCTTTCTTCCCTTTCTTTTCCATTCTCTTCTCATAATCTCCATACATTTTCTCGACCATGTCTGACATGTGATAGAAGACCATGTGAAATTTGTTCTCCTGTTCATCACACTTGTCCTCTTCTGCCATTTTCTTCCTTCAGGATGCACGACCAACTTCAGGATTGAAATTCTTAACCATTCCTTCACCCTGCTTATGCTTGGACATCATTGGGCATTTTCCCACTGCCATGTGGCATCCCATGACTGGGCCACGTGGTAGCCAACCATTGGTCCACGTCACCTTGTTGCACAGTCATCCTGCCACATCACCTATCTACCACATCACCCTGCCATGTGTCGTACGGATGCCACGTCAACCTGCCACGTAGTGTACAGATGAAACGTGTCCTATAGGGACTGCCACATGGCAAGTTTTCATTGGTCCACAAGTCGACCCAAAAATTCCAAAAATGAGTGACACATGGCAGCCTCTCATGCTACCACGTCATCATGTTGACGTCAGCATGACATGTGTCACCCTCTGTGCTTTCCATGTATGTTGTATGGATGATGATGTCATCCATACTGATGCTAACATCAGCAGTACGGATGTTGACTCATCCCTGCTGATTGGGCTAGGTTGACCAAAACTTTGACCGTGAGCATCTTTCGATCCCTAACTTCATTTGACGAGTCATTTGTGTCGTTAGAAAGCTTGCGAAACGCTCTTCACGATCATGCCATTTTAATTGAGTTTTGGGAACTTTGAATTTTTTCTGTTTCTTTATTTGTTGAATCCATTATGCACGTCTTTAGTTGCCTCTGCGAGTTCTTAGTTCTTTTTATCCTTCTCTGGATCCTTTTTTGATCAGGTGGAAATGGAAGGTATGATTTCCAACCATCTAGTTTCTATTTTAATTGACCTTGGTTCTAATTTGAGTTATGTGGCCCCTAAGACTGTTGATAAGTGTAGACCACAACCAGTTAGACATGTTAAGCCATGGTTGGTACAACTATCCACTGGAACCAAAATAAAAGTAGCACAGATCATACCATCTTGCCAATTCATTATGGATGGATTGCCCACCCAAGCGACCCTTAACATACTTCCCCTAGGATCTAATGACCTGTTGGTTGGTATGGACTAGTTAGCCACTTATAAAACCAAGTTGGACTATTACCATAAAACTTTGGAATGTGAAAATGAAGAAGGGAGAAAAATAATCCTCCAAAGGATTCAGAAGTCTCTCTCAGTGAGACGAATATCATCCCTTCAAATGAAAAAGTATTGCAGAAAGAGATGTCCTATATATGCAATACAGGTGTTGGAATCTGTTGAGGATGACAAACCAAACCTAGAGGACCACCCCATATTAAGAGAGTACAAATACGTGTTTCCAAAAGAGGTATCGATTCTACCTTTGATAAGAGACATTTACTTCTCCATAGAACTTGCACCAGGAGTAGTGCTAGTGTCTAGAACACACTATAGGATGAGTACACTAGACCTAGTTGAGTTCAAGCTACAGCTAAAGGAGATGATGGAAAAAGGATACATCCGACCTAGCGTGTCTCCATGGGGAGCACCTGACTTGTTTTTGAAAAAAACAATATGGCACACTTCAACTGTGTGTAGACTATAGACAACTCAATAAGACAACCATAAAGAACAAGTATCCCTTACCAAGAATCGATGACTTGTTTGACCAATTAAGGGGTGCTTCCATTTTCTCAAAGATTGACTTAAGGTATGGATACCATCAAGTCCTAATCAAGGATGAAGACATCCAAAAAAAATCCTTCGGGACAAGATATGGTCACTATGAATTTGTGGTGGTGCCATTTGGATTAACCAATGCCCCCACCATTTTTATGTGCTTGATGAATAATGTACTCAGCAAATTCCTAGAAATATTTGTATTGGTTTTCATTGATGATATCCTAATCTACTCCAAGAACAGAGAGGAGCATGAAGAACATCTTAAATTAGTGCTTCAAGTACTAAGAGAGCATCAGCTCTACGCTAAGTTTATCAAGTGTGACTTTTTCCAGAAGCAAGTCCATTACTTAGGGCATGTTATTTCTAAAGAAGGAGTGGTAGTAGACCCTGACAAGATCAGATATATCATGGAATGGCCTACCCCAAAGGATGTATCTGATATCAGATCCTTTATGGGCTTAGCAGGACACTATAGAATATTCATAAAATGATTTCCCCATATTGGTTGTCTAATCACTGCCCTTCAGAAAAAAGGGGATAAATTCACTTGGACATCAGAATGTGAAGAAAAATTTCAAGAACTGAAATATCTTCTAACCCATGCACCTATGATGAAGATTGCAAACCCTGATAATGACTTCCTCATGTGTACAAATTCTTGTAAGGAAGGAATCAGAGGATTCCTTATGCAATAAGGGCATGTAATTTTCTATGAGTCCAGAAAATTGAATGAGAATGAAATGAATTATGTGACCCATGATCTAGATTTGGCTGCCATAGTGCATGATTTAAAAATGTGGAGGCATTACCTCCTGTCTAGGAGATTTGTACTTATGACAAACCATTGTGGGTTGAGGCACCTGTTTGACCAACCAAAATTCAATGCTAGACAAGCTAGATGGATGGCTCTCCTTAGTGAGTTTGATTTCGAAATCAAACACATCAAAGGAAAGGAAAATAGGGTGGTTGATTCCCTTAGAAAAAGTGTGAAAATGATTCACCTGGCAGTGGTAAGCACATGTGAAACGAATGTTAGGGAGAGAGTCAGGAATGCACAAGAAACAGATGCATTTCTCAAGATCGTGATATCATACCTAAAGTAAGAGCCCACAGGGATAAAGTATGAAGGCTATCATATGCTTGATGAAGGCCTATTGACCTACAGAAACAGATTGTATATTCCAATTTGTAACGACTTGAAGAGGTTCATAATGGATGAACTAAACAAGAGACCATATAATGGTCATCCAGGTTATCAGAAAATGATCACGGCCACTAGGAAACAATTCTATTGGCCTGGATTGAAAAAAGACATAGTTGACTATCTAGCTAAGTGTCTAGAATGCCAGCAAGTTAAGGCAGAACACTGGCACCTAGCAGGGTTGTCACAACCTCTACCAATTCTAAAATGGAAATGGGAAACCATCTCCATGGATTTCATCACCAGATTACCAAAATCGACCAAGCAGAATGATGCCATCATGGTAGTGGTGGAAAAAATTAGCAAGTTTGCTCACTTTGTTCATGTCAAGTCAACTTGCAAGGCAATAGATATTGCCAACATCTTCATGAAGGATATATTTAGACTGCATGGCATGCCTAAGGAGATTATATCTGACAGAGACACAAATTTTACTTCAAGCTTTTGGAAATCCTTGATGGTTGGTTTTGAGACTAAATTGTTGTTTAGCACAACCTATCACCCTCAAACTGATGGACAGACAGAAAGAGTAAACCAAATATTAGAAGACATGCTTAGGATGCATGTAATACATCAGCCTAATAAGTGGGAAGACTACCTTCCATTGGTAGAGTTTTCCTACAACAACGGTTATCAAGAGTTATTGAATATGAGCCCTTTTGAAGCCCTCTATGGTAGACAGTGAAAGATTCCAATCATCTGGAGTAATCCAGTGGATAGAATTACAATTGGACCCGACATGATGAAAGAAATGGAAAATAAAATGGTTCAGATAAAGCAAAATCTGAAAATTGCTCAGGATAGACAGAAGAGTTACGCTGACAGAAAGAGGACTCCCAGAGAGTTCAAGAAAGGAGACCATGTATATCTCTTAGTTAGGCCCATGAAGAGTTCCTTGAGAATGGGAGCTTGTGCCAAGCTAGCACCCCGGTATTGTGGACCCTTTGAAATCTTATATAGAGTGGGACCTATAGCCTATAGGCTAACACTCCCTCCCATGGTGAAGGCACATAATGTTTTCCATGTTTCATTATTGAAGAAATATGTACATGATTCTAATCATATAATTGACTGGTTTGTGATTCAGGTGGAGCCGGAGGGAGAGTTCATGCCAGAACCTCAATACATACTAGACAGGAAGGAAACCTCACTCATGAACAGAACCATTGCACAGGTCAAGGTGCAGTGGAAACACTTTGGCCCAGATGAGGCTACGTGGGAAATGGAGGATGCCATGAAACAAGAATATCCATTTTTATTTACTTCTGTATATACATAGCACATTGGCAGATAGAACATCGAGGACAATGTTCCTTTAAGGGGGAGGGCATTATGACACCCATGTTTCCCCCATTTTGTAAATATAACTATATTTGGCCAAAAGATTATGGAAAACTCGATATGTGTGAATGTTTGATTTGATGAACCTTTGTATAAAAGGTCAATGAATGTAATTTATGTTATTAATATAAAATGGATAAGTGTTTCATAACTGCTGGAAGGGGGGTTTTCCAAGATAAACCACAGATTCTATGAAAGATATGGTGATGGGAACCAGGAATGGTTGAGATGACCTCCACCAAACCAGTACCTTGTTGGATTTAATTGCTCGGGATCAGAACAGTCCTCTGGCCCAGGAATGAATTACTAGTCATGATGGTAGGTGGGAAGACCTCCTCAAGAGTTAATGAGGGGATGGGGCAGAGAACCCATATGTAAGGCTTCCAGACCTGACTACGAACTGGGAATTTGGGCCACATGCAATCTTGTTGAGGAAGGAAAGAAAGGAAGGCGTGGTGGGAGGATGAAGACCTACAAAAAGAAGTAGGAGGGAGGGTGTTTGTAGTTCTTCGGTTTGAGAAAGAACTGAGAAACGAGTGTGATCTGGTCGCAGGAAGTGGCTAGTAGGGTTATGATACAAGCTGATAAATGAGGTTGATGAGTGACTGAGGAAGTACTCAGGCATACCTCCTTGCTTGGTATAGAGAAAAACCTGTTGCCAAGATCTTATGGGAGGAGGAGAGTAACATATGTCCCTGACGATTGTTGAGCTGGAAGAAATAATTCTCTCTCAAAGCATCATGGTCTAGATCGGGGGTGGCCAGTGGTAGATCCGTTGCGATAGACTGAGCGTATGGTTGGCTGAAAACATGCACCCCTTTCAGCAATCACATCACGTCTTCTAGTTCTGATAAGTGTTTTCTTACTTTGTTCATTGAAATGGAATAATGGATGAATGCATGTATTTATACATCTAAGAATAGTCTCTGTATCGAATTATCAAGCTATGTGTATGCATTTATATTCTTGTGAACTTATGTTTCTAATTGATTATCTATATGCCCCATCTTAGCCCTCGAGGTGTCGTGGGACGTAAACCTATAGGATGGCTGAGATAGAAATTATTGCGTCAATCTGGCCCTGTTGATCTAAAGAGGATACCTTCTTCAGGTTCCTTGTTGTGGAACCAGGATCTCTTGCCTAAGTCATTAACAAAATGAATCTGTGTTTAAATCGCGAGAGGTAGAAGATCCCACGTGACCAAGATCTGGGAACCCTATGCTAACTCTAAGGGAGTCAAGTCCTTTTGGCTTCGAAGCTCCGGGATTCTGGGACTTCGAAGTATTGTCGGCCCTGATAGTCACAAACCGACTGAAGGCGACCAGGCGTTACGGTTACTTGTAAGGTTGATCGGTGTTGGGCGGCTTCCCTAGTATCACGGCAGATCCAACTCTCTATCGCAAAGTATCACGAGCCACCAATCGATAATGTTCAGGGGTTCCCTCGGCCGTTGGATCTACACCAAGACAACCTCGATGAAGTTCCACTTCGTGAGAATGGATATGTTGTAGTATCAAACTCCACGAATGCCGAAGTTACAAAGTAAGGAGAGTCGTAAATTTGGGGAGATCGTTAGGAACCCCACCTACATCCGATCATTTAGGAGGAGGGACCTGCACACGGTACATCGGTAAAGTCATGCTTCGGGAGAATGGAGCGGTCATAAATATGAAACCCCCAAAGGTCGGAGTCATGAAGTAACCAGAACTGTAAATTGAGGGACCCTTCGGGTTCTTTCCTAACTGTAAAATCTATGATAAGTTCATCCCAACATTGACCAATTTAGGAGAAGCAAGGGGAGACTCACCTCGAATTCCCTGAAGTAAAAATTCATGAAGTAACGGAGGCCATAGATCCAGGGGTTACGTGGGCATGTCCTAATCGTAGGATCAAAGGACAGGGAAGGCGATCAGTCAGGTGACGCATTATGTCAACATCACCCAAGTTGAAGTGGAGCCACTTGGACATGACATGTGCCACCCAAGATATGGGCCGCGTGTCCTCTATGTCTTGTTACATTTTCTCTCCAGTAACTAATTGTTCATCCCATGTGGAGGGAGGCGTATTTGGGACCTCCCGGTAAGTGTCGTCACGTATTGTACGTCACTCTGCACAAGGGTGGACCCCTTCGGGAGTCTGGGTGTTTGGGATACAACATCATGCATAAGGTAAAAGGGTCGAAGGCCGGAGCCGCGTGGAGATCTTTTGGGACTTCGGGAGTTCGGGGATTTCTGAATCTAGAGGGAATGCGTGCATAAGTTAAAAGAGGCGCTCAGCGCCAAAGTGTCGAAGCGTCAAATGTCGAATTTCTTTACAGTTGGTATGTTAGATGAGTATTGAGTTCATCCTTAGATTAGGCGATGAATGGACTTTCCCTGTGAGAGGAGAGAACCTGGTAATGAATTATCATGGATGCCACATGGATCTCAACTAGTGAATGCCTGAAGATCCTTTATCGGAGCATGTCTTCCGATCTTGAACTCAGATACAAGCATGCTAATTGCAGTTGGAGAACTCTCAGTGAGAAGAAATATGATAGAGACGGAAAAAGGAGGATCTGATCTAAGAAGGAAGACGAAAATTCGAATGCCCCATCCCTAGGAAAGGTACTCAGGGGTCGTGTGTGTTACACTTTCTTAGTTATTATGTCTACTCATAGAGCATAGTTTATATTATTATCCAAACTTTTCTTGTTCTTCGCCTTTGTCTTCTTGAGAATGGTCATCAAATCCTTGTTGCTTGATTCAATAAGACCATTTCCTTGGGGATAATGATTGGAGGATTGGGATATGACAATATTGTAATGAAAACAAAACATAGACAATTATGAAAAAATTAATGCTTTGCAATTGTTGGTAGTGATATTTGTTGTCACCCCGAAATGGTTGATGATTATTTCTTCCAAGAAATCCATGACAACTTTATCTATGGCTATGTTTGTCAGTATTGCTTCAACCCATCAGGTGAAATAATATAAAGTTGTAAGAATCAATTTATAACCATTTCTTTAATTATCCTTGAATTCACTAATAAAATCAAGGCCCCGTTGTTGGAAGGGAACTTCCACTACAACTGGTTGAAGTGGGAGGGATTTTAGCTTCTACTTCATTGTGAAGAACTGACACAGCTAGAAACTTCTTACGAACTTATGCACATCTGAAAAGATACTCATCTAATAGTAACCACCTCTTCAAATCTTTTGGGTGGTGGTCTTTGTTGCATGATTTCCTCCACATATTCCATTATATAATTCATCCATCAATTTCTTTGCTTCTTCTAGGTCTACACATATGATAATCAAACCATCTAGATTTCTCCATCCAATGCCTTTGTCAATGAAATAATACTTAGAGGCCTCTAATCTTAAATCTATCTTCTTGTGATCTAGAAGGTGCCTTGGAGTTGTAAGGTTCTTGATATAGAAAATGATATATGTGTACCAATCATGATGTTCCAATTCTTTAATCACTAATGAAATCATAGGGGACTCGCCATCATATAATCCAAGAGGAACTTTATTTCCTCCATCTAAAATATGTGCCAAACCTCTACCTTTGACCAATTTTGTGGGAACAACTTCCAAATCATATTCTAGAATATTAGTCACCCACTTGCCTCTAGTTCCCAAAAAATCTTGTTGAGCCAGGATATCTTTTACAGTTAGATGGGGAACGTAGGCAATCACCTTGGAATACCCAATATACATTTGGAAATTCTTCAAGGATTTGACCAAAGAGTAAGATTGCTTCTCCATAATGGGATTTTAAATTTAACATCTCTAAAAACTTTTCTCATAAAGGATATGGGTTGTTCTTCATCTTGATCATTCTTTTTAAGTAACTTACCTGCAATTGCATTGTTAGAAGCAAAAGAAAAATTTTGAAAACTATTGGAATAATTTGGACTTACCAATACCGAATATTTTACAATAGATTCTTTGATAAGTTCAAGAGTTTTATTATTTTCCTCATCCCATTTGAAAAATGCATGTTTCTTTGACAACTTCATTATAGCCTTGGTGATCTCACCAAAATTTCGGATGAATCTTTGGATGAAATTGATGTTTCTAAAAAATGCTTGAAAAGCCTTCTAAGTGCAGGGTAGGGAAATTTCCTTAATTGCTTTTATCCTCTTGGGATCAACTTTTACCCAACTTTTTTAACAACATGCCTGAAAATATTTCCTTCAAGAACCCCAAATACTAACATATTTGGGTTCAACAAGATTTGTACGTGCAACACCTTTCAAACACCTATCTTAGATGCTTGACATGGGATTTCCTATCCTTTGAAAACACTATGAGGTCATCTTGATAAATCTCAATTATTTTCCCATGAGGTCTTTGAATGCATAATCCATGGCTCTCTCGAATGTAGCACCCACATTCATCAGACCAAACAGTGTCCTCAAATACTCATAAGTGCCCCAAGGCGTGGTAAATGTTGTCTTATACATGTCATCTTTGTTCACTAAAACTTGATTGTAACCTGAAAAACATCCAAAAATGACAAGATCTTTGATCATGTGATTCTTTGAAGTAGGTTTTCCATGTTCGGCAATGGATAATTTTCCTTCTTAGATGCTACATGAGATTTCTAAATTCCACACAAAGCCTTATCACACTGTTCTTTTTTCATACTATCACTAGATCGGAGAGTCAAGTAGAATTTCTTGTTGAAGCAATGATTCTTGCTTCATATAAATTTTGCAACTCTTTCTAGAAAAGAGGGGCCAATTTATAACTGATCCATCTTTTCTTCTATCGAAATGGATTAGTACTTTCCTTGAAGGGTATGTTGTGTTGAATTATATCTCCGTTGTGGGCCTTAAAATCGTCATAGGAGAAGGCAAATGCAACCATGAATTCTACGATAATATCTTTGATTTCCTTTCTTTCATTTCTTGATATTCCTTTGCCAATATTTATCTTTTTTGGTTCTCAATGGATCTGATATTGACTTCCGCATATTCATCAGGATTAATCATCTCTTTCTTCTCTTTATACCTATCATGTCTTTCGAAAATATGTTCAATAGGTACAAGGCCTGATGGAATATCATTTTCCTTTATTTCTTCTTTTGAACCTTCTTCTCTCCAATCGATATGGTTCTCATAATATTCTTTAAGTTTTTCATGAATTTTAAAATATGTGCATCATCATCAAAAACCTGTCAATTGATGATTTTATATGGGATGAATGGTTTCAAAAGAACTTCCAATTTTCCATTCTTCGTCAAATCATCACAAATCTATAGCATCATAGAGGATATGGCTATCGCATTGGCTCTTTCATTCAGATCCCTTGGTTCCACTATAAAAAATAATGATCAAACCATTCCATGGAGTCCCATACTACATTCTTGTATCTTTTCAATCTTTCATTTTTAGAAGAAAAAATATCTTTCACTTGTGAAACAACTAGGTCAATATCACCAATGATTTTCAAAATATTAATTCCAAGATCCTTAGCTAAATTCAAACCAAGTAAAATTTCTTCATATTCAACTACATTGTTAGTTCTTTCAAATTCCAAAATAAAACCATAACATGAAAAATTACCTTAAGGGCAAGTGAAAATAATACTTGCACCCATACATGCCTCAAACTTTTCCCCATCGAATTTCATCTTCCACATGTTGACCTCTATCCTGGGAGCTAATTCTGATGTAAGCACAGTGTAAGATCCAATCTCTTCTTCAAATAAAACCAATTCATTCTCAAGATCTTGAGGATCCTCCACACTATATTTCCTCATCGACTCTCCATGTAAGATGACTGACATACCCTAAAAAATCAGAATATTGGCATATGATGAATCCATATTGATATTGCCTCCAAGGTCAATTTCCCACTTTATGGATAGAAGCATTCCCTAGGCATAGGGAACATTGATGACCACTATGTCCATTAATAAGCAAATGTCTTGATGAGCGATCAAGAAAACTTGCAAATCTTTGATTAATCCACACACTTTAACTTCCCTGGAGTCCATGGCACAAATATTCTTATATGGAATCAAATTATTCAAACCCAAATGTTCCATCACCTTGAGAGACATCACATTGATCGAGGCTCTGGACCCTAGCATACAATTATGTATGAGTAATTCTTCCACTATCAATTATATGAAAAAATGATAGTTCTTCATATTATTGATTCCTTTGTGCATGGTTTGGAGAATAATAGGGGAATATTAACTCTCATTTACGAGATGAGTTGCTTGATTGGTTGTTTCAAACCCCAAAATTTCCTTGATTTGATTGTTGACAGAAGGAATCCTTTCTAACTCGACGGTAGGAATATGAATCTTGGCATTACTAAACCATCATGTTACATCGAGCCTTATCTTAGGAAAATTGTTTGTTGAAGAATTGCTTCATGGTACCTCATGTTAGGAAATAGAAATCCACACTTGTAATTTCCCCAGCTCCAAGTTGGTCCATGCCACACAATAAATCTCTTCTCTTTAACCACAATGTAACATTCCCCTTTACTAACAAACTTGAATAATTAGTGTTGATACCATTTATTAACTTAATGTGCCCTACATATGCAACAAATATGTAGTACTAACATCATACAATTCACACATAAATATGTACAATTGAAGCACACAAAATTGAAAGAACACTTATATTTTAATTAAATCACCAACTAGTTGCATACCTCAGGCGTTCCTCCCAGCCATAGACTTTTTTTTTCATATACTCTCAACAATAGGTCACCTTTGAGTTGGGGATATGACTGTAGTAGGGAAAAGGTTACCTAAGCCAAACTAAGGTTTGACCAACAACACAATAAAGCACAGGCTCAGGTGCCAATTCCAGCAATGGTTCCCATCTCATTCCTCATAGTGTGTCCCATCCTAGAAAGTGTATTCCTTCTCTGCTCAATAGCCCTTCAGTTGTCCCAATTCCCTTCCAAGGCTTCAACAACAGGTCAGCTAGGAAGTCTCAAAGCTCTATGGCACATAGAAAATAAGGTTTTTCAAATATTTCAACACTCATCAGCCCAACACACAGGGAAATTGTCCTTAGCAATTCTCTCACCCAAGGAGAATGCCTCACATGCCTAAAAACCCACTTTTTTAACCCAAACCCCCAAGGATTTACTAGGTAACATTCAGATTCGCCACTGACACTCTCCAGCCACAGGTATGGATGATAGAATGATTGGGAAAAGAATGAGAATTACACTAATTCCAAACATTATATATGCATGTGCCTAAATTGACACTTGGCACTCAAAGAACCACCTTTTTCTCCACTTGGTGACTCATTCCTAGCCTTTGGGAACTTAGGATAAAATAATATCACATAAATTTGAGTTTAGGAATAATATTATAATATTCCCTTGGCTTAAGCCCCCCTTGACTTAGCCCCTCTTCCTAGACCCTTAGCCCCCTTTCCCTCCATAGAGTCCTAGCCCCCCATACTCTTTTTGTCTGATTTGGTCTATAGCAGTGATGTATTTTAATAATATCATCATGTGTGATTACATATTACATTTGTTAGGCTCGCCATCCTTTCGATTCACAAACTCCCTGTCCTAAATCACACAGACACTCTGGCCTAAAAACATCCCAGCTCACCAGCCTATAAATCATATGTACATTTACAATTGGGGTTCTGCCTAGGGGTATTAAATTTCCCTCCCCCTTATTTATGCACTATCCTTCGTGCATTATATACAGATGTACAAGTAAAATTCTTCAAACAACTCCAAAAATATGTGGGTACTCCTCCCACATGGCATCCTCATGCTCCCGTGTTGCATCTTCAAGATCATAACAAGTCCACTGAACCTTTACGAGTCCTATTGCTCGATTTCAGAGAGATTGAATTTCCTATCCAATAAGCACATCGACTGAACTTGGAAGTCACCTTCTTGCTCCACCTGAATCACATTCCAATCAATTACTTAATTATCATCAAGCACATATTTTTTAAGCAAAGACACATGAAACACATTATGTATGCACATGGATGCAGGAAGTGGAATCATGTATGCAATAGGACCAATCCTTTTTAGAATCTCAAATGTTCCATGATATATTGCTACTAGCTTTGTACATCTCCCAAATTTAAGTGAACTCTCCTTAGATTTCACTTTTAAAAATACATCCTCACCCACTTTAAATTATATGTGTGTTCTTCCTAGAATTCTTCCTTTGTCTGCATAAGTTTTCTGCCTGTCCTGAGCAGCCTATAAATTATATTTTATTTTCACCATATGTTCCTCCATTTCTCTGAGTAATTCAGGCCCAATCACTACCCTGTCTGTTGGGTTTTCCCAACTCACTGGCATGTTGCACTTTTGGCCATATAATGATTCAAATGGGTTGTTCTTTAAAGATGCATGATACCCATTATTATAAGAAAACTCAACTAAATGTAAATAATCTTCCCTTTTGGATGGTTTATCCATCACATACATTCTTATCATATCCTCAATCACATGATTGACCCTTTTTGTTTTCTCGTCTGATTCTAGGTGATATGATGTGCTAAAATTTAGATTTTTCCCAAATCCTTTAAATAATCCCTTCCAAAAGTTTGATGTGAACTTGGGATCTTTTTTAGAAACAATTGCCTTAGGCACACCATGTAGCCTAGCAATTTCTCTCAAATAAATATTTGTAGTGTTTGTTTCCTTGTGAGTTGGCTTCACTAGAATAAAATGGGCAACTTCAGTTAGCTTATCCACCACCACCATGATGGAATCATGTTGTTTCATTGTTTTGGGAAGCTTGGTGATAAAATCAATTGTCACCACTTCTCATTTCCACTCCAGAATGGGTAATGGTTGTTGCAAACCAGATGGATGTTTGTGTTCAACCTTGACCTTCTAACATTATAGACATCTGGAAATATACTCAACCACCTCTTTCTTCATACCAGGCCAAAAATATTGGCTCTTTTTAGATGCAATGGTTTTCTGATAACCTAGGTACCCAGCATAAGGCACATTATGCATCTCTCCCAGCACCATATTTTTCATCTCCTAACATTTAAGCATGTATAATATGCCCTTGTACATGAGGATTCCATCTTCTCTCAGCTCATGATATTTAATTTTTTGTTGAAAATTACCTTATTGTAATATTCAATTATAGAAAGCGCTCTTCTTATTTGCGCCCTTAATTACCTTGTGAAAAGAGATTCATAGTTTCGAAGAATAAAAGAGTGAAATCCTAACCTATTTCCATATTCAACTAATAGTTGTTAAGGGTGCTAAGCAATTTGATTTCAAAATGGAGGAAATGTTTATTTTATTAAACATATTAGTTTTCCTTGCCACACTAGATTTTGATATATTTCTCCAAATATGGTCTCATGCAAACTCATAATACATTTGCATATATGGGAAAATGACTATTAGGTTGATTGGAAATTATCCACTAGCAGGGTATGTGCGACATGTTATTTTGATTTTTGGTGTTAAATGGGCATATAATAGTTGTAAAATCCATGAGGGAGCCTAATTCAAGTTTGAACATGGAAATGATATGTTATTCTGGATGAATCAATGGTTTATGTTATTGATGGAACAAGTCTTGGAGGCTAAGTGCGCTCTATAGTCGGATGTGGTTGATGGCATTTAATGTGGAAAGAGGAGAAGCGATGTGCACTTACTGCAAATCGTTATTACCCTACCTCGAAGTTACCACCTTCATTATTCCATTCACACTTGTTGTGGTTGCTCTGGCTAGTAGCGCCTCCATTATGCTCAGCCTTCGGTGAAATAAATTGTACTCTGTTAATTTGCGAGCATTCTTCTAACAAGTATGGTCTTTTACCTCTGCATTCATGGATTGGTCTCTGCTCTAGATAAAATTATATTTTTGTCTCTTAGAGTTTGCATGTGGAACACATTTTTTTTCCAAAGTTTACAATGGATTCGTTGTGGGCATTTTGGTCGTGTGACTCGCATTTTGATTTGGGTTTCTTCATGTTGGCATTTAAGTGTTTCAAATGAAATTATGATTTGACATTCTATTCTAATTGAAGTATTTGGTCGTATGGCGCCTGTAGCAAAGGTGATATTGTTGTGTTATGGTTGTTGGAAAATGTTTGTGGGTGACTGTGTTCAGTTTCACTCATTTCGTATGATTATTTTTCAGGGTTTCCTCCGTAAAATAGAAACAACCGTATGTTTCGTGGTCATTGTGTTGTATCCTCACTGCATATCCACAATTTTGAAGTCTCGCAGCCCTTTCGTATTATTATTGCCACTATTTAAAAAGGTGATGGAGCCCTGTGTATTATCTTACAGCCACTCTTGGAAGTAAATGTTTTGGCTTTGCTCAGCCATACCTTGAGGCCTATGCATATTTGGCAGTCCCAAACCTTGTTTTTCCCATTCGATAATGCGGGCAAGTAAATAATATAAACCCATATTCAAAGTCTTGTTTAGTGTTTTAACCAAACAATGGGAAAATGGATTCGACCCACAAAACCATGGATCACTTATTGTTTACCCATGAGGGAATTCTGTCAATTTGAATTTTATGTGGGTTTGATGCTCACCATGTTCGCATTGGGGTTTCGACCTCGATTTGTTTTGGCAACTGACATGTGGGGTTGTAATGTAAATTGCATGTGATTTATAGTTGAAGGGTTTTTTGATTGTTTTCCTCTCATGCCGACTTGAGATATTCTGGTCATGGTTTTAACTGAGTCAAATTGTTTTTTGGACAATTTCATGAAGAACACTTTACCAGTTTAAAGAATATATGTCTTTAAAAAATGGAATTTGCATAATCCGATAACCCTGTCATTTTCTTGGATATTAGTATTCAAAAGTTTAACGAAAATATTGCCATATCATGGATATTGTAGCTTAAAAAGAATTGTTATGCATTATGTGTGTTGAAGCATAAAAGAATGTTATGGAACAAACAAAATTTGGTGGGAGTTTTGGAAATAAGTGTGCATGGTAAACAATGCATATTCAAATAATTTTGTGGATATTTAAATGATTTTTGTTGGATAAGGGAAATGTTGATTTTAAAGTCAATAAATGATTCTTGTAACAAAACGGTAATCACTATTATTCTTGTTCATTGTCTCATTTTTCGCTCATTATACTCCCACCACCTTCCCAATAATATTTTATCCATCCCATGTTTTGTTATCTTGAATATCATTTTTAAAGTAAATATTAAAGAGGATTGGATAATGATTCTGGGTTGGAAATTGTGACATGGAGATATTGTTTTTGGAAGAAAAGGGCTCTGTGTTACTTGAACAGTATCCATTGTTGATTCACATCCATGCTACCATTTTTCATTCATTATAAACCCCCTCATATTCTTGATGACCCTATCATTCCATGTTCAATTCCAGTTAATTATTAAATTGGATTTGGTGAATTTGTGTCAATGGATGGATTGCATATTCTTCTATTGTGAATTATAGAGCCAACATATTGATTTTATCTAGGTAGAGTATTAGTGAATGGATTAATAAAAGTTTTCATATTCTGATTGGAATATTTCTTCAGGATGAGTTTCTTTAGCAGGGGAAGCAATGGAAGAGGTGTAAACAGAGGTAGAGGAAATAATTGGCAAAGAGGCCATAAAATGCCATGATTCTCAATACATTTTGATGTTGATCCACAAGAACTAAATCAATTTTTCCAAGATGGGTTTTTTAATCTAGTTGGCCAAGGAATTCTACAACCTAGGCCTGAGAGGCCTCCTTTCCAGCCACATCAAAATTTATCTAGTATTTGTGTTCCCCCTCATGTTTCTATGCAACCAAAACCACCTGCCAATGATGGTTGGAAAGAGATCGGCCACCAACCTGTTGCACATCATAATGGGTGGCCTATAGTATCGTTTCCATTTCCCCCTCATCCACTGCCATTTAATCCAAATGCACAAGTTGATCGCATTGTTTCACCAACCCAGTCTTCACATGAAAGCAAAAGGATTAAAACCACTATGCCCTAACGAGAGATTGGCAAAGGGAAAGAAGTGGCCAATTCCCCTAACTCTTCTGAAAATTCATTTGAATCAGTGTCCTCCCATCTCCACCTCAAGGATAATTGCTCCCATGTCATCATCGAAATCCATCCTCAAGGTTCCAATTAGCCTAAAGTTGTTACAGAAGGAAAAACAACAGGAAGATCAAAAGAGAGCAGTAGTGAAAAGAGGCAAACTGCCTTGCATAGAAAATATGGTTTTTAATGTTGTTAATTATATTTTCTTTTGAGGACAGTCTTTTTATTTGATATGACATAATTTTGGACAGCAAATACATATTTAGACAGAGTTTTGGACAACATGGATATAATGTTATTTTTGGATATAGTCATGTTTTATTTTATTTTTTATTAAAATATTTGACTATTAATATGAGGATGGGAGTTACAAGGCGGATGTTTGAATTAAATCTTTGGGGTATTATACTTCATGTTTTGATGATTATTAAAGAAATGAAAATGGGAGTGACAAGGGGTCCCACCTATTTAGTTATTATTTAAATAGACCCTTATCTATATATATTATTATTTATTTGTCTCAACTATTTAGTTAAGCTAATTAAGCTTAACAAAAGAAAAATAGTTGAACTACCATAACTTATTGAGAAAGAATAAAAGTTCAATCAATTGAAGAGACAAAAGGAGGAGAGAACAGATGGAGAACTTCTGCTATAAGGTTTGCTCTATACTTGTGAGAAATTTTCTTTTTCTTCATTCATTCTAATTTTACTAGAAAGCTAAACCATCTTGACGACAACAGGGTATTATTGAAGGCAGCAGGATTCAAAACTAAATCATATCTTTCAGCAGCTTGTTTCTAAAGGTTAATATTTTTTCTTGGCAGTCTGTGTGTTATTGTTTGTTTATGGATTAGATTTCATAACTAATAAAGGATATTTTGCAGAGTCAAGTGACGACACTTTTATGGAAAGTTGATCTAGATCTTTAGTGTAACACCCTGTTTCCCCCAGTCTGTAAAAATAACTATATTGGCCAAAAACTATGGCAAACTAAAAGATGTAAATGTTTGATTTGACAGACCTTTGTATAAAAGGTCGATGAATGAAAATTATATCATGAATATGTGTCGCATGATTGTTGGGAGGGGGATGTGCTGAAAGAGACCACGATGGCTGATGAGAGGTGGTGGAAGGGGCCGGGAATGACTGCGATAACTTCCACCGAACCGAAACCGTACTGGTTTGTACATGCTCGGAAACCAAATCTCACTCTCAGACCCCCTGAATGAATTACTCACCCAGATGGTAGGTGGGGAGGCTCCTCAAGAGTAAATGAGGGGATGGGGGCGAATCGCCCATCTGTAGAAGATCTCAGACCTGACCATCGGACAGGGAAATTCGTGCCACACACAACCTCGCAGGAAAAAGGCAAGGAAAGAAGTGTGGAAGGGGGGGAGGGAGACAGAGTGGAGCGCATGTGACAGGAATAGCGGAAGGAGAACCAGAAGAACTCTGGAAAATACAGTGAGTCGTGAGCACAGGAGATGGAGAGTAACCTTCGTCCTCGACTTCCGACGAGCGGGAAGTAGGAGACTGAGTCTCAAAGCATCGTGGTCCAGCTCGGGGGTGGCTAGTGGTAAATCTGATTGGAATCATTGAGCCTACGGTTGGGTGGAAATGAGCACCCCTCTCAGCAATCGCGTCACACCTAGTGTTTTTCTGATAAGTGTTTATATCTTGTGTCTTGAATTGAATATAATGGACGCATGCTCATGTTTGTACACTCATAAATGATTTCTATATATTAGTGTTTGCCTGGTGTTTTGACCAGAAATAATGGATGCATGCTCATACATATATGACCATAATCGGTTTATGTAGAGAATGAATAAGTTCAGATTATGAGTCGTTCCCTTGAGATTTGTCCCATGTATTTGACTCACACTATGCCCTGGTTTGATTTCCTGAAGGCACCTCCTCCCAGGAAGTTCCCTCAGCTTCCAGAGTTGGAGTGAGTTCCTTTAAAGGACTACCATTTTAGAAACCATACGAGCTTACCTCACCCCTGTCACAGAGTTCATAGCTCAATAATTTAAGAAGGCCTTTTAGTCAGGTCACCCAGCCTGGGGATATTTACCCAAGAACCCACTGAAGGAATTTGTAGTCTAAGTTTGGAAGCCTTGTACCCGAGAGAATGGTTCCTTTAGGTTTTGGCATTTCGGAGTTTCGGCTCCCGGGAACTCAAGTGCGAGACCTCCTATCTTCACATATCACAAAATCCTGACTTGCAAGACCCCGAAATGAACTTAGCAATATATATATATATATATATATATATATATATATATATATATATATTGTCTTCAGAGTTTCGGCTCCTGGGAACTCAAGTGCGAGACCTCCTATCTTCGCATATCATGAAATCTCGATTTGCGAAACCCCGAAATGAGCTGAGCAGAGTGGATAGGCTTCGGAGTTTCGACTCCTGGGAACTCAAGTGCGAGACCTCATGTCTTCACATATCGCGAAATCCCAATTTGTGAAACCCCGAAATGAGCTGAGTAGAGTGGATAGGCTTTGGAGTTTCGGCTCCTGGGAACTCAAGTGTGAGACCTCCTGTCTTCGCATATCACGAAATCCTGATTTGTGAAACCCCGAAATGAGTTGAGCAGAGTGGATAGGCTTTGGAGTTTGGGCTCCTGGGAACTCAAGTGCGAGACCTCCTGTCTTTTCATATCGTGAAATCCTGATTTGTGAAACCCCAAAATGAGTTGAGCACAGTGGATAGGCTTCGAAGTTTCGACTCCTGGGAACTCAAGTGTGAGACCTCCTGTCTTCGCATATCGCGAAACCCCGACTTGCGAAACCCCAAAATGAGCTTAGTAGATATATGGGTTTCGGTATTTCGGAACCCGAGGAACTGAAGGGTATGAACCCATAACCTTCCAGTATGAAAAACCCTGAAAGGTAGAGTGTCGGGATATAATCTGAGCCATTGATCAATTCAACGATCGTTAGACCCTTCTTTTTGGGTTTCGACACTTCGAAAGATAGAGAATAGGGGAACGCTTGCATCGTGATTCCCCAAATCGCAAAAGACGAAAGCGCCTTTCTGGTAAGGCCAGTGGTCATAGCCAACAATCACATGGAGAAGGATAAGGGAAGGTAGGGTCTGCACTAGGCCCCATAGAAACTCGGGGATTCTGTTCCCCGATAGAGAAGGAAGAAAGAAAAAGAGTGAAAAATCTTAGTTACCGTAGTGGGTGTGTGACAAATTGGTATCAGAGCATGGTTACAACACTTGGCCTACTTGGGCTCATGAACAGATTGCGCAAAGACTCCATTCGAAGTACTCTTAACAGGATTAACCCTCTTATCTTAACCCCCTTAATCACAAGTCGAAGTTAAGAATGAAAACTCCTATTGTGTGTGTGCATGTGAAAAATATGAATTATGTATTGGTTATGAATGAATATAAATATTGACTAACAACAAGCATTTTTCTTTTGCACATGAGCAAGAGATCAACCAGGGGAAACTGCAAACGCATAGAATGGTGACTCACCATGAAGTGGGGGATGGCTCCCACAATAGAGACGAAGAGTCTGACGAAAGGAGGGCGGTAGGGACCCCTCCAGATCTAGTTGAGACTGTGAGGAGCCTCATGGTCAAACTACAAAGATGCAAGGCCGACAACAAGAGGATGATAAAAGAGCAAAAGAAGCAAACAGAAATTAATGCAGTCTTACTGCAGAGTTACCCGACATACAAAGACAATTGCAGCATGAACCTGACACTAGTCACGTGGACCGATGAAAGACAAAGAAAAGTCGAAGTCCACTTGAGATATAGAAACGTGGTCTTTTAAGTGGCCACACTGGGAAGAGCGCCTCGAGAAAATTCCACCCCAGAGATAAGGGACAAGCGTCAGACGATTCCTCTGGAAAGGAAGCAGGCGACTCGGAGGGATCTTCTAGCAGCAGGACTAGTTCCTATTTCCAAAGAAAACGGAAGAAGCGGAAGCATTCTAAGAGCCATAACCTCGAAGAATTCAGGAAGGTCAAACCACCCTCTTTCGACGATGAAATAAATAAGGGAGAGGAAGCAGAGGCCTGGCTTCTTGGACTAAAGAAGTATTTCAGAGTCCATGACTTCTCAGAAAATTTCAAGGCCTGAGTGGCCGCCTTCAACTTGAATGGAAAGGCTTCCATCTGGTGGGAAGACCTTAAGAATGTAAAAGGGATTCACAAAGAGGGACTGTCTTGCGAACGGTTTGAGAGATACTTCAGGAAGAATTATCTGTCAAAAAAGTATTTCGACGAAAAGACTAAAGAATTCTATGAACTCAAGCTGGGGCAACTCACCATAGAGGAATATGTCAGCAGATTCCTCGAGTTGCTGAGGTACATACCCTATATAAAAGCAGAAAAGGCAAAGGTGCAATGGTTCATCAGCGGACTACCTAAGGACTATCAGAACATGATTGAGTTTGATGAGCCAAAGACCCTAGAAGACACTATCTGAAAGGAAAGATATTGTTATGAATAGCTTGGGCATCAAACAAAACCTCGTGAAGGCTAGAAGCAAAAGAAGAGTTCGGGATTCCAGAAAAAGGGGTTTAAATCTCCAAGATTTAAAAATTATAAAAAGGACTCAAGGATGAGCTTCCCAACCCAAAGTGTACATCAGCAGAATTTCCCCTCCCAAAGTGGAAATAAACCTTTTGGATCTACCCCAGGAAGGATTGATAACCCAAAGAAAGAACCCTTGAAATGTTGGGGTTGTGGAGAAGAGCATCTACTGAGGGACTGCCCACACCGACAACAAAACAGTTGGAGAATTTACAACGTTCAAGAAGCTACCACCGTCAATGACGTGGCCAGGAGTATGCCACAAATTTATGCAGCCGTGGATAATAAACAAGCTCACCACCAAGCTTCAGTGGTGGAGATAGAAGGTATGATCACCAACCATATAGTGTCTATTCTAATCGACCCTGGTTCAAATTTGAGTTATATAGCCCCTAAGGCTATTGATAAGTGTAAATTGCAGCCACATAAACAAGCCAAGCCATGGTTGGTACAGTTAGCCACTGGCACCAAAAGAAAGGTAGCGGAGGTCATATCAGCCTGCCAATTTACTATGGGTGAATTCCCCACCCAAGCAACCCTTAATATACTACCCCTAGGGTCGTATGACCTGTTGATCGGTATGGACTGGCTAGCCACATATAGAGCCAGACTAGACTGTTACCATAAAACCTTAGAATGTGTAAGTGAAGGAGGAAGAAGGATAACCCTTCAAGGGATCCAAAAACCTGTCTCAGTGAGACGAATATCAGCTCTTCAAATGAGGAAATATTGCAGAAAGGGATGTCCACTATATGCGATACATGTATTGGAATCAATTGAAAATGACAAACCAAGCCTCGAGGACCATCCCATACTAGGAGAATATAGAGATGTATTTTCGAAAGAGGTACTGGATCTACCTCCGAGAAGGGACATTGACTTCTCGATAGAATTTGCACCAGGAGCGGTGCCAGTGTCTAGAACACCCTACAAGATGAGCACACCCGAGCTAGTTAAGATTAAATTACAATTGAAAGAAATGATGGACAAAGGCTATATTCGACCCAGCGTGTCTCTATGGGGAGCACCAGTCCTGTTTGTGAAAAATAAAGACAGTACCCTCCGACTATGCGTAGATTACAGACAACTCAATAAGGTAACCATAAAGAACAAGTACCCCTTACCCAGGATCGATGACTTGTTCAATCAATTGGGAGGTGCTTCCATATTCTCAAAGATTGACTTGAGATCTGGATACCATCAAGTCCGAATCAAGGGTGAAGACATCCACAAAACTGCCTTCAGGACGAGGTATGGTCACTATGAGTTTGTGGTAGTACCACTTGGATTAACCAATGGCCCTGCCACTTTTATGTGCTTGATGAACAATGTGCTCAGCAAATTCCTAGAAAAAATTGTACTGGTTTTTATTGACGATATATTAATTTATTCCAAGAATAGAGAGGAACATGAGGAACATTTTAGGCTTGTACTTCAAGTGCTAAGAGAACATCATCTCTATGCCAAATTTAGCAAGTGCGACTTTTTCCAGAAGCAAATACATTACTTGGGCCATGTCATATCTGAAGAAGGAGTAGCAGTAGACCCTGACAAGATCAGGTCTATCATGGAATGGCCTGCCCCAAAGGACATTTCAGATATCAAGTCCTTTGTGGACTTAGCAGGAAACTATAGAAGATTTATAAAAGGATTCTCCAGGATTGGTTGTCCAATCACTGCTCTCCATAAGAAGGAAGATAAATTCATGTGGACGCAAGAATGTGAAGAAAGATTTCAATCCCTAAAACATCTACTGACCCACGCACCCGTGTTGAAGATCGTTGATCCCGAAGTTGACTTCCTCGTGTGCACATATGCCTGTAAGGAAGGGCTCGGAGGAGTCCTTATGCAAGGTGGAAGTGTTGTCTGCTATGAATCCCGAAAATTGAATGAGCACGAAGTCAATTATGTGACCCATGATCTAGAGCTGGCTGCCATAGTACACGCCTTAAAAATGTGGAGGCATTACCTCCTGGGAAGGAAATTCGTACTTATGACAGATCACTGTGGATTACAATATATGTTTGACCAACCAAATCTCAATGCCAGACAACCTAGGTGGTTGGCCCTCCTTAGCGAGTTTGATTTTGAAATCAAACATATCAAAGGAAAAGAAAATAAGGTGGTCGATGCCCTTAGCCGAAGTATGAAAACAATTCACCTGGAAGTGGTGAGCACCTGCGAGATGGATGTCAAGGAAAGAGTTAGGAATGCACAAGAAACAGACATATTCTTCTAGACCGTGACCTTGTATCTAGAGAAAGAACCCACGGGGATAAAGTGTGAAGGCTACCAGATGATAGATGGAGGTATGCTAACTTACAAAAACATATTGTATATTCCAGATTGTGACGACTTGGAGGTTCATAATGGATGAACTACATAAAAGACCCTATACTTGTCATCCAGGATACCAAAAGATGATCAAGGCGACCAAGAAACAATTCTATTGGTCGGGATTGAAGAAAGACATAGCTGAATACTTAGCCAAATGCATAGAGTGCCAACAGGTTAAAGCATAACACCGACACCCAGCAGGATTATTACAACCTCTACCAATCCCAGAATGGAAATGGGAAACCATCTCCATGGATTTCATCACCGAATTACCAACCTCGACCAAACAGAACAATGTCATCATGGTAGTGGTGGATAAATTGAGCAAGTCCGCTCATTTTATCCCCATCGAGTCGACTTGCAATGTGATATACATCGCCCACGTATTCATGAGGGAGATATTCAGACTACAAGGTATGCCTAAAGAGATCGTTTCTGACAGAGACATGAAATTTACTTCCAACTTTTGGAAATCCCTGATGGGGGGTCTAGAGACCAAATTGTTGTTTAGAACAACCTATCATCCTCAAACCGATGGACAGATGGAAAGAGTGAACCAAATATTGGAAGGCATGCTAAGGATGCATGTAATGCATCAACCCAAAAAGTTGGAAGACTACCTGCCACTGGTGGAATTCGCCTACAACAATGGCTACCAAGAATCCCTAAAGATGAGTCCTTTTGAAGTCCTCTATGGTAGGCTGTGAAACACTCTAGTCAGTTGGAGTAACCCCGTAAATAGAGTTACTATTGGACCTGACATGCTGAAAGAAATGGAACAACAAGTGAATCAGATAAAACAAAATTTAAAGGTCACTCAGAACCGACAAAAAAGTTGCGCCGACCGAAAGAGAACTCCAAGAGAGTTCAGGGCAGGAGACCACATATATCTCAGAGTTATACCCGGGAAGAGTTCCCTGAATATGGGATCTTGTGCCAAGTTGGCACCTCAGTATTATGGACCCTTTGAAGTTCTAGATAGAGTGGGACCTGCAGCCTATAGTCTAGCACTTCCTCCCACAATAAAAGCACATAATGTTTTCCATGTTTCATTATTGAAGAAATATGTACATGATTCTAATCATATAATTGACTGGTCTGTGATCCAGGTGGAACCGGAGGGAGAATTCCTACCAGAACCTCAATGCATATTGGACAGAAATGAAACCCCGCTCATGAACTGAACCATTGAACAGGTCAAGGTGCAGTGGAAACATTTTGGCCCAGATGAGGCTACATGGGAAATGGAACATGCCATGAAACAAGCATATCCGATTTTGTTTACTTATGTACATACATGTCATGTTGATAGATAGAACATCGGGGATGATGTTCCTTTAAGGGGGAGGGATTTGTAACACCATGTTTCCCCCAGTCTGTAAAAATAACTATATTGGCCAAAAACTATGGCAAACTCAAAGATGTAAATGTTTGATTTGACAGGCCTTTGTATAAAAGGTCGATGAATGAAAATTATATCATCAATATGTGTCGCATGATTGCTGCGAGGGCGATGTATTGAAAGAGACCACGATGGCTGATGAGAGGTGGTGGAAGGGGGCGGGAATGGTTGCGATAACTTCCACTGAACCGAAACTGTACTGGTTTGTACATGCTCGGAAACCAAAGCTCACTCTCAGACCCCTGAATGAATTACCCACCCAGATGGTAGGTGGGGAGGCTCCTCAAGAGTAAATGAGGGGATGGGGGTGAACCGCCCATCCGTAGAAGCTCTCGGACCTGACCATCAGATAGGGAAATTCGTGCCACACGCAACCTTGCAGGAAAAA
>ML823567.1:7457-20856 GCA_009831015.1 Picea engelmannii
CATACATATATAAATATAAATACTAAAATAACACAATCAATAATGTGAGTGTGAAATCAAACTAACATGCAATGCAAATGGTATAATACACGAATGAAAAATGCCTACTTACCTACACTTACCTGTGAAGTTAGGTTCCCCCACCTTGGTGGGGTTTGAGGAGGTGTCCGTTGATCGGTCGTGGATGTCTTCTTCCTTCTAAAGTGGACATATAGTATGAGTGATCAATTGATTCTCTTCCAACTTTGAAAGGCTTGATCCATGACTGAGTGCTTCCTTTGACATTAGTTGGCTCTCCTTTCTGAGTATCCCACATCCATACTATATCTCCTTCCTTGTATTTCCTGATCTTGTATTTGGTTGTCTCTTGGACAACCCGGGTGTATTGTGCAGAGGGATGAGGGTGGGCTTTTGCTGTAAACACTTCCTGTGCAAATGGATGGATCTATACATCGTCTTCTGGGATTTTTAGTATCTTCACAATCCCTGTTTCCTTGTCCTTGAATTCATCGAGGAGTTGTTGGTATTCTACCCTTTTGGGCCACTTAACTTGATCAAAGTATTCTTTCGATGTGAAAGGCATATATTCAGGTGTAATGTCCCCCACCTCTAGATAGAGAGACGATGAGGAGACTTAGTGGCCTGGGCACCCCCACTAGGTCATAGTCTCACACTGAGGGGGAAGGTCAACTAGACTAAAGTTATATTTTTAAGTTGACTTGAGAAAGAAAAAGGATAAAAGGAGTAAAAGATAACTCAACAGAAGAATAGAAGTTAACCCTGGGAGTTAACCTAACTCAACAAAGAATTAGAAGGAAAAGTATAAGTAAGAGGTTGGGGCACACCTATTATTTGTTCTGGATTTGGTATATTGCTTGTTATTGCTCTTGAGCATTCAGTTTGGGGGTTTTGTTGTACAAACCCTTGTGAGAAACTCAGTGGTGAAATATCCACTCACCTTGTTCCACAGCTTGGTCTCAGGGATGAAAGACTCCTCCATACCATTCTACTCTCAGCATATTTCCATCTAGTGCTTCAGAAGATAGCAGGGCCGTACTGTTCTTGGGTTTCTAGCAAGGGTGCACCATCACCAAGAGAAGGGTTCGATCCAGCTTATCAGGAGATCCTGTGGCCATTCCAACACTTGGGTTTTATTTGTAGGGGCACAACCATCATTTTGAGGGCTTTTCTGGAGAGTTATCACCATCAGATATTTAGCTTCAGATTGGGACATCTTGGAGACTAAGGAGGTGTCCTATGATTTAGTAAATCTCATATCTAGAGAGTTTCACTGGATATCTGAGTTTGAAACTTCTCCTACAGGGTTTTCATAGCCCAATCTACATTCCTTGGGAGTTTCAGGGCATTTGAAGGCCTTTCTCATCAGATCTGAATCACCTAGGGTTCCAGGAATCCAGGAGGGCACAACTTCAGTAGAAGATTCAGAGTTTGGAGGATTTTGCCTTGGACGTTCAGCTTGAGACTTCAGGAGGGTGATCCTATCACCCTGATCTATCATCTAGCCAAGTTTGGACTCGTTTGGAGTCTTCTTTCAGTTGGGCTGATTTATTGAGGGTTTCAGCCTTCTATTGGAGCGTGGAATTCTTTAGCTGGAGAGATTGGCATTCAAATTTTCTTATGGTGATATTCATTTCTTATTCAGCCTTTGGGAGGCTTGTTTGTATCAGCGGGAGCATTTTTTAGTAGCTCATACTTGTTATATATTGGAGCCATCTGAGGATTATTCCAGATCTACTCTTTCTATTGTATCTGATTCATGCTTCTATAATAAAGGTCAGATCTATGCTTTTGTTTTCTATATCTTGATTATATTGTGATCTTATGTGTATTGGATGAATCTGGTATAAACATAATTTAAATAATTGGAAAACTTCAATAGACACCTGCACATCAGACAAATCAGTGGTAGTTAGTGGTTCCAAGCAAAAAATTTGGCTTGGAATCATTATGGTGGTATTAGAGCTTCGATCCTCCAAACCTGTGGAGGGATCAATGCATGTAGAGGTATGGTGGAATATTTATGGGTTGAAGGAAGAAACCCAGCAGTGAAACAGAGGCCAAAATCGAAGGGTCAGGGGATGACCATGAGCCTCAAGGCTTGGATCTCTTAGTAGCCAAATTTGACAAGTTCCAGCAAACCATAAACCGCACAGAAAACACATTGGTCCACCACTTAAGTGAGTACCAAGAAACCAGCAGAAGGGGACAAGCCGAAATTTCTGAAACCTTGAAGAAGGTTGACGAGAACCTGTAGATGATGAACAAGAACCAATCCCAGATAACCGAACTTCTAATGCAAGTGACCCATCAAGGGAAGGACCCTGATATGTATGGGAATAAGGAGGCTGGTGGATCTAGTGGAGTCCATGAGGAGATCAGATATAACCCATAGAAAGCCCCCAGATCTGAAGGAAGTCTGGGAGGAGGCACATCCCAGGATCAGATGGGTAGTCGGGTCAATCCTAGGCCATACATGCCCATGTTCATAGATGAACATCTAGGCCGACATTCGGTTAGCAGAGCTAACCCTAGACTGTACATGCCCACATTCACAGATGAGCAAGGGAAATAGGAACATGTTGAAGACTTTGTGGAACAATTGGCGAGGAGTACCAAGGAGTACTACAGTGTGGTTATGAGGGTCCAAAGACAGATGTCCCTAGATCAGTATTGCCAACTCAGGTTCAGAAAACAACCTAGGATGAACCACAGGGGCAGTTTTGAGTTTGAACGGGAAGATAGAGATTCCATACGTTGATGGTACGGCCAAGATGACAACACAATCTTGGGTGCAGAAGCTAGATACCTACTTGCAGCTCAACCCCATGAGGGAAATGGAGGCCATCAAGTTTGCCACTATGTACTTGGATGGCAAGGCTCACGACTGGTGGTATCATGGACTCACCACACTCGGCCCCAATTAGATTGTGTCCTATACAGAATTCACTCAGAGGCTCATTGATAGATTTGATTAAGGAGATCTTGAGCTACATTTCTAGGAGCTCAACCAACTCAAGCAAACAGCTACGACTGAGGCATATATTGATGAATTTCAGAGGTTGGCAGTAATGGTGCAAGATATGTCCTCGACCAGGCTCATGATGCTTTTCACAAAAGGGTTGATGGAACCCTTGAAGGGTTGGGTAAAGGCCTTCAAGCCTACCAACCTACATGAGGCCATTTGGAAGACGAGGGATTTGGGTCCAGCTGCTAAACCTAAATTCATACCCAGACCACCTCTTAACAATGGTGGAAGAGATCAAAGGCCTCCATTGAATCTGGGAGGACGTGACCCAAGGGGCCTTGACAAGGGCCGTGGCAGAGTGGATGACAACACTAGGAAGGAATTGAGAAGGAAGCAACTTTGCTTCACTTGCAAAGAACCATGGAACCCAGAACACAAATGTATGGGCCATGGTCAAGTGCATTACATTGAGGTCACATCAGACAATGAGGAGGAAGAGGAGATCGGCCAGATATAGAACATGGAGGCTGATACCTTTGAGACAGAAGAGGAGAAGATCACAGGATAGGATAGTATGGCCACCTTGGCATCTATCAGTGGAGTGCCAAAGTATAACACCTTCTAAATGAGGGGGGTCTTGTCGGGACAGAGGGTTTCAGTTTTGATTGATGGAGGAGCTTCCCACAACTTCATTGATTCCACATTATTGAAAAGGAGGTACATACCCATAGTAGAATTTGAAGGATTCAAGGTGGAGGTAGCAGGTGGAGGCACTATGCCCTGCGATAGATACAATCTGGGCATGAAGCTTACCTTGGGTAGACATGAGCTGACACAGGACGTCTATGTCATGGACCTTCCAGATACCAACATCATCCTAGGGGTTCAATGGCTCAGCACATTGGGGCCTATCACCACCAACTACAAAACTATGGAAATGTCATTCACAGAGGAGGGTGGATGAAAGGTAGTGCTTTGGGGCATGACAGGGAATGCTACAAAGGTATTCATGGCCAAGAGGATGGAGGCCATCTTCCGGAGGGACGAGATAGTATACGCATCCGAATGCAGGATCGTGACACGTATGGATGAACAGGGCAAGGTTCACTACACCCCAGAGATCAAAGAAATCCTTGACAAGCACCACAAGGTGTTTGGGCTTATTCCTCCAGGGGTACCACCAGATAGGGGGTTTGAGAACATTATTGAGCTAGAGTGAGGAGCCAAACTTGTTATCACCACACCATACAGACATCCCAAGAAGTACAAAGATGAGATAGAGAAGGCCATCAAGGAACTTCTGGACATGGGGCACATCAGGCCCAACGCTAGCCCTTTTGCTTCTTCAGTAGTGCTAGTGAAGAAGAAAGATGACACTATGAGGATGTGCATTAACTTCAAGGCTTTGAACAAAAAGACCATAAAAAATAGGTACTTGATACCAAGGATTGATGAATTGTTGGACAAATTGCATGGGGCCATCTACTTCACTAAGATTGATCTTCGCTCTGGTTATCACCAGATCAAGATGAGGGAGGAAGACATCTCAAAAATAGCTTTTAGATGTCACTACGGCCATTTTGAGTTTTTGGTGATGCCTTTTGGCTTAACCAATGCCCCTGCTACGTTCCAATCATGTATGAACCCTGTGTTCAACAAGCAACTGAGGAAGTACCAGTTGGTATTTTTTGATGACTTGCTTATCTACATCAAGACATGGGAGGAGCATCTCAGGCATGTGGATCAGATTTTGTCAATCATGGAGGAACAGTCAATGTATGCTAAGGAGTCCAAATGTGAGTATGGAATGACAGAGGTCCTCTAATTAGGATACATCATCGGGGCAAAGGGGGTACAAGTACATTAGGAGAAAATACAAGCCATCATGGAATGGCCTACTCTTAAGACACTCACAAAATTGAGAGGATTTCTAGGTATGTGCAGGTATTACAAGAAGTTTGTCAAAGGATTTTCTCAGCTGTGTGGACCTTTGACCGATTTGACTAAGAAAGGAGCCTTCAAGTGTGACGAGGAGGCTCAAATAACGATGGACAAGATGAAGGAAGTGATGAGTACATGCCCAGTCTTATCCCTTCCATTTTTCAGTCTTCCTTTTACCGTGGAGTGTGATGCCTCTGGGGAAGGAATAGGGGTCGTATTGATGCAGAAGAGTCACCCTCTTGCCTATGAGAGTCGGAAACTCAGAGGTCCCGAGCTACTCTACAGTATTTATGACAAAGAAATGTTGGCTATCATGCATGCACTAGCCAAATTCTGGCAATACTTGGTTGGTGCCAAGTTTGTGGTCAAGTCAGATCATAGCAGTCTCAAATATCTATTGGAGCAGAAGGATTTGAATGAGAGGCAGAAAAAATGGGTAAGAAGAATACAGGCCTACGATTTTGACATTGAATTTGTCAAAGGGAAGAACAATGTGGTGGTTGATGCGTTATCCAGGAGGTCATCCATCTTTTCCATGACTGGGGTATCAGTTTACTGGAAAGACCATCTGGTGATGGAGTATGCAAAGGATTAGTTCACATGCCAACTATTGGATGGGTAGGTACAAGATGATGACTTCAAGGTTATGAATGACCTCATCTACTATAAGGACTGAATCTTTTTGGTTCCTAAATCATTTTTCAAGGCTAAGATATTGCAGGCGTACCATAACTTACCAATGGCAGGACATCAAGGGATCAATAAGACGTACAGGCAAGTGAGAGAACGGTTCTCATGGAAGGGCCTCAAGGAGGATGTGATGAAGCACATCAAGGAGTGTACTACATGTCAGGAGAACAAATATGAGCACATGCATCCAGAAAGACTACTACAACCGTTACCCATTCCAGAGCACAAATGGGAGAGCATATCCATGGATTTCATCACCGGGTTGCCAAAGACACAAGGGAAGTACTGCATTTTTGTAGTAGTAGACAGGTTGAAAAATTTCGCACATTTATTCACCATAGATATTGACTTCAGTGCCACACAGGTGGCCGAACTATTCTTTAGGGAGATCTTCAGGTTGCACAGCCTCCCCAAGACCATTGTCAGCGACAGGGATAGCAGGTTCATGAGTACATTCTGGCAGGAATTATTCAGGTTGGTTGGTACAGCTTTGACCCCTAGCACTAGCTATCACCCTCAGATGGACGGACAGACAGAGATAGTCAACAAGTGGGTGGAAGGCTACCTCAAAAATTATGTGGCAGGACAATAGAAATCATGGGCTAGATGGTTGCATTTAGGAGAGTACTGCTACAACACTACCCAACACATGTCCATAGGCATGTCACCATTCAGAGCCTTGTATGGTTACGACCCTTTATCCTTTGGGGAGATTTCTTTCGGTGACAACAGAGCACCTATGGTACAATATTGGATACAGCAGAGCCAGGACATTCTCAGGGAGCTGGAGGATCATCTACAGAAAGCACAGAACCAACAAAAAGTCCAAGTAGACAAACACAGGGTTGATCATACTTTTGAGGTTGGTGACCTGGTCTACCTAAGGCTCCAACCATATAGGCAGGAATCCATCAAAAGGAGCGGAGAATACAAATTACAACCATGTTTCTTTGGGCCCTACAGAGTCAGTAGGAAGATAGGGGTCGTAGCTTACTAGCTGGAGCTTCCACAGGGCAGGAAAATACACAACGTCTTCCATGTCTCATGGACAAAACATTAGGCCCATTTAGGTATTACCCCCCATGGATGAGGAAGGACAACTTCTTTTGATTTCGGAGGAGGTATTAGAAGTCTGAGAGAAGAGGCTCAGAAACTGAAGCATCAAGGAGTACATGATCAAATGGAAGGATTTACCCATTGAGGATGCCACCTGGGAAAAGGAGCACCTGGTAAGAGAAGCAGGTTTGGAATTGCTTGAGGACAATCAATTTCAAGCAAGGGAGACTGTAATGTCCCCCACCTCTAGAAAGAGAGGTGATGAGGAGACTCAATGACCTGGGCACTTGATGTAGGAGCATCGCCAACATCAAACGACCCATCACGGAAAACAAAGGACAACTGGACAAACCCAGCCAAATTTTTGAATTTTCCCTTGAAGATGATGTGCAAAATATAAATGAGATCATTTAATGAAGGCACCTTGGTATAATGTAATCAGACACTGAGCGCCCCTCTCTCGTCTGAAGTAGATAGAGGCATTTATGTTGATATGAAATAGGTAGATAGAATTTAATATTAGATTAGACAGTTTTAGAAAGAAAGAGGGAAACGGGATATAGACACCCTCATTGTGCATTGTAACATAATCCTGAGCATTGAGAAGAGAAGCAGAGAGTTGTGGAAGAACACCCATGTACAGAGTTTGAATTAATAGAAGAGGTTGATTCAAATCCATGGTTTTGTATTTGTTCTCTGTGTATGTATGATGAATGCTATTCTCATGAGTATTTACTTCCTGTTATGCATTTTCTTTACATGCTAGGTATGAATGATTTTTTGTTGAGTGTTTGAAATCTGAGAAAGGAAGTAGAAGAAATGAGTTTCAATTATTTCTCTATCTGAGCAAGGATTCCAGCAAGGAGTGTAGTTGAAGTCGTCCGCAAGGAGTGCGTTGACAGAAGGCTCAGATAGTTTAACTCTTGTTCTCATTCACCTAGAAGTGAAATTAGGTTGTAGGAGCCGTGCAAGGAGTGCACAGGCTAAGGAAAGTCTCAGTTGTGAATATGAGCGGAGTGTTGAAGGACTGTTGTTGCATGAGTGCGCAGAGTTGAAGGTATTCAGCACTTGGAAGTGTTTGAGAGTTGTCGCAAGGAGTGTGCACAAAAAAAAAATCTTCTCTAAAGACTCAGAGTCGAGAGAAAGCTCAGGAGGGATAAATCCTTTGAAGCTATTGAAGGTATCGTAAGGAGTTGGAGCATATCGAGTGACTCAAGGTGTCAGAGTTTTGTGTCACGGGTGATTAAGTCCAGGAAGGAGTCCTTGGTTCAATTCGTGAATGTGTCAAGGAGGAGAAGACAGACGGTCAGGATCTCATGGAAAGGATTTGCGAAATCCCGCCAGCCATCAGATCTGCCAGAGCAGCGAGGAGGATACAGTTATGTTCGGAGTTTAAGCTCAAGGAATTGTGGACGGTCGGATCAGCCCATAGTTACCAGTCAACCATCTGATTTGACAGGAGTTGCATAGGGTTTAAATATTCATGAGCAGAGTGGAAAACCCGAGAAGCATCAGAGTATTGAGGCGTTGGGGTTCGAGAAATTGGGAATCCCATGGACCAGAGATTGGGTAAATCCATCGTGGAAATCCTGAGAAGCTCAAAGTTGTCCATCTGGTGGGACAGGTGGAAGGAATTAGGAGTCATCAGTATATCAGAGATTCAGAAGACAAGAACCCGAGACCTTTTGAATTCTGAAATAGCGAGGGGATCATAGCCGTGGATCTCAGGTAAGACACGTGTCGGTTGATCACTCCACTGGGGATCCGGTCATAGGGGTTCATACAGGTAAGTGGTTTGACTTTGCATTTGGCGAAGTCCGAGGTTCAATCTGAACCGTCCATCATTTGGGACGCGTGTTGGAAGGTCTGACGAAGTCGGGGTTCGACATATCGAAGGTCTTGAGGATAGGATACTCTTGCAATTTGAAATCACGAAACGCGATACCCTGACAGGACAAAGGAACAGTGTGGCGCCACAGTGGAGTTAGTGTAGGATAGGTGGCACACCTTATCAGAGTTTCGCAGTGAGAAGTCCCGAACTCACTGCATTAGGATTCGCGATACCGCGAACTCCGAAATGCCGATGGAGTGAAGCAGCGATTGAATAGTCAACTCGCACGTGTGTTGGAGTTTCGGCACATCGGGCATTAGGAGTCTAGGATACAAGTTGTTTGATATCGCGAGTGGCGAAATCATGATAGAGCAAGTCCCGATACGGAAGGAAGAGTCAGCGTTGACTCGTATCGGTGTTAGGGGATTCGAGAGTCCAGTGCCCGACCACTGACCTCTCAAAGTCACGAAGTCCGATTTCCCGATAAGTAAAGAGAGGGGATCGCGCGAAGAGTTTTGTGGGTGCATATTTCCTGATAGGGAAATAGAAGGACGATTGGAGTTCTTCGGGCCGTGTGAAGAGAAGATCATGTGAGCGGGCGTGCTAGCGACCGCGCCTGCGTCAAGTGGTATCAGAGCTTAGAAAAGCTTCTTTGCTTTCTGTAGTAGAGAAAAAGGAGAATTCACCATGCCGCCAAGGAGAAGGGATAGACAATCACCCGATCCAGAGGAGGAAAGGGAGATGCCCAAAGGAAGGGGTAGAGAAGTGCAGAATCCAGAAGTAGAAAGAGATCTGCATAACTTACGTGCTAGAATTGTGGACATGGAATTAAGACAAAGGCGCACAGCTAATGTAGGAGATATCAGTGAGTCCAAAAATGAAGATGATGTTGGACATGGAGAAGAATAAATCCCAGAAGAAGATGCAGCAAATGAGCGCTTACTTAAAGCTGTTGCAAGAATGGGTGCAAAGGTGAAGATGGACATTCCAGTTTATGAGGGAAATATAGATGTAGAAGAGCTTCTAGACTGGATTAGAGCTCTAGACACCTATTTTGACTATGAAGATATCGAAGAGGACAAGAAAGTCAGGCATGACATCACAAGATTAAAAGGACATGCAGCCTTGTGGTGGGATGAACTACAAGTGGATAAGCGTTGCCAAGGCAAGAAGAAAATTAAGAGCTGGGACAGGATGATTGCAAAGATGAAGGCAAAATTTATTCCCAGGGACTATCAAATTTCTCTGTTCAGGAGAATGCAGAACCTGAGACAGAAGTTGATGTCAGTAAAGGAATATACTGAAGAGTTTTACAGGTTGAATATCAGGGCAGGTCATCACGAAAGCAATGATGAAAAAGTGGCCAGGTATATGAATGGCCTGAGATATGAGATTCAGGATGAAATGAGCATGGTAACCATCCAAACAGTGGAAGATGCTTATCAGAAGGCTCTGAAAGCTGAAGAGAAGCTGAGCCAAAAACAAAGTCAGAGGGGCAGAGGCAGAAGCCAACCCAGGGGAAAGTCAGTTGCCCAGGAAAGAACCCAGAAGCCTAGGAACGACTGGAAGAAACCTCATACTCAGACAGAGAGAGGTGGAGGTTCACAGTGAGGGAAATACGCAGAGCAAAGAGAACAACATACTGAGCAGAGAGGAGGATATGTTGATAATAAAACTTTTCCTCGTACTAGAGGTCGAGGAAGAGGAAGAGGTGGAGTAATAAAATTCTTCACATGTGGAAAGAATGGGCACAAGTCTTATGAGTGTCCAGAGAAAAAGAAAGAAGGGGGAGAAGCTCACATCGCCGAGGCACAGAGGCGATATGTTGAAGCAGAAGACGTTGAAGGTGGAAGATCGTTGATGATGCGAAAAGTCCCTTTGACACCGGAGAAAGAAACGAAAAGTTCAGTCCAAAGGACCAGAATTTTCAGAACAGCTTGCAAGACCAAGGGTTGGGCATGCAAGGTCATTGTGGACAGTGGTAGCACGGACAATCTCATTTCATCCAAGATGGTAGAAAAGCTGGAGCTGGAGACGACTGATCAGCCAAGTCCATATAAAGTTTCGTGGCTACAAAAAGGACATCAGGTAAATGTCACCAAACAGTGCTTAGTTGAATTTAAGATAGGGGGATATAATGATAAGATATTATGTGATGTCATTCCTATGGATGTTTGTCATCTATTGCTGGGTAGACCATGGCAATATGATAGAAATTTGATTCATGATGGGAGAATGAACACATACACCCTGGAGAAGAATGGGAGGACACACATGTTGCTTCTGATTAAGGATAAGGACGTGAAGCCAGAAGTAAGCAACACAATACTTCTCATGAGTGGGAAGGAACTCCTTACCGAGGTCAAGAAGAAGGAGGATCCACAATTCTTTGTGGTCAGGAAACCGAAGATTGTTCTAACTATCACAAAAGTGGATGATTTTCCAGAAGAAGTTCAAGAACTGCTAGAAGAGTTCGCTGATATAGTAGTGGATGAATTACCTCGTTCGCTGCCACCGATGAGAAGTGTGAGTCATCATATCGATCTCATACCCAGAGCCAGTTTACCAAACAAAGCCGCGTACAGATTGACACCACAGGAGAATGAAGAGGTCAAAAGACAAGTCCAGGATTTGTTGGATAAAGGTCTGGTCAGGGAAAGTTTGAGTCCATGTGTTGTTCCGAAAGTACTCAGTCCGAAGAAAGAAGGAGGCTGGAGGATGTGTATTGATTCGAGGGCGATCAACAAAATAACCATCAGGTACAGATTTTCATTGCTGAGGATGGATGATTTGATGGATTTCTTAAGTGGAGCAAAATTCTTTTCAAAGATTGATTTGAAGAGTGGATATCATCAGATTCGCATGAGAGAAGGTGATGAATGGAAAACAACCTTCAAGAAAAACGAAGGTCTGTATGAATGGTTTGTTATGCCGTTTGGCTTAACAAATGCACCAAGTACTTTTATGAGGTTGATGAATGAAGTCCTGAAAGATTTCATCGGAAAATTTGTTATTGTATATCTAGATGATATACTGATTTTCAGTAAAACAGAAGTTGAACATCTGAAGCATTTAGCCATTGTGATGAAGAGATTATAGCAAGAGAAGTTGTTGATAAACATAAACAAGTCCTCATTCATCAAGACAGAGCTCATTTATTTGGAATTTGTTATTTTGGCAAATGAGTTGAGGATGGATCCAGATAAGGTGGAGGTAATCAAGAATTGGCCATCACCGAGGAACATATTTGAGGTGAGAATTTTTCACGGTTTGGTTGGTTTCTACCAAAAGTTCATTAGGAATTTCAGTGGAATTAGTGCAGCGATGATGGATACAGTGAAGAAAAGACATAAATCTTTTCACTGGACTGAAGAGGCTGAGGAGAGTTTTAATTTGTTGAAATGGAAGATTACGGAACAACCAATTATGGTGTTACCGGATTTCCAAAAGACATTTCAGGTAAAATGTAATGCAAGAGGGTTTGCAATAGGAGCAGTCTTAAGTCAAGATGACAGACTGAATGCATATTTCAGTGAGAAGCTGAATGAAGCGAAGGTGAAGTATTCCACATATGATAAGGAATTTTATGCCATTATTCAGGCATTGAAGAAATGGAGGCACTATTTGATTCCAAAGGAATTTGTTTTATATAGTGATAACCATGCATTGCAGTTTGTGACTCAATAGGAAAAGTTGAATCAGAGGCATGTTAAGTGGGTTGAATACATGCAGAATTTCACTTTTGTGATAAAACATATTTCTAGTACTGCTAACAAAGTTGTTGATGCTTTGAGCAGGAAGTGTTTGCTGTTGCAGGAGTTCAGAGTTAAAAAATTGGGTTTTGATGATCTCAGGGACATGTATGCAGATGACCCAGACTTTAAGGAAGCGTATGAAGAAGCTAAGAATCCAATTCTCAGAGATAGCAGCAAATGGGCCAAATACATGATCCAGGAAGGGTTGTTGTTTAAGGGCAATCAACTATGTATTCTTAATTGCTCCATGAGGGAGAATTTGCTGAAGGAAAAACACAGTGGAGGATTGGTCGGACACTTCGGTCATGAAAAAGACATTTGCAAAGCTGACTGAGTCATACTTTTTGCTGGGAATGTGAGCTGAGGTCAAGAGGATTTGATTCAATCTTTATGGTGGTGGATAGATTTTCCAAGATGGCACATTTTATCCCATGTCAGAAAACCAGTGACGCGACTCATATCGCGAACCTGTTTTTCAAAGAAGTCATTTGACTTCACGGCTTACCAAGGAGTATAGTTTCAGACAGAGATACAAAGTTCACAGGGCACTTCTGGAGGACATTATGGAAGAAGCTGGGGGCTAACTTGTTGTTTAGTTCAGCTTATCATCCTCAGACGGATGGACAGACAGAAGTGGTAAACAGAAGTCTAGGAGATTTGCTGAGAAGCTTGGTGACAGAGCACCACAGCAGTTGGGACAGTGTATTGCCGCAGGCAGAGTTTGTGTATAACGACTCAGTGAACAGAAGTACAGGATAGAGTCCATTTCAGATTGTTTATGGCATGCAGCCGAGGGGAATTTCTGAATTGAGAGATTCAGAACAGAATGCAACTAGTAGTGCTAGTGCAGAAGATTTCGCAGAAGCGATGAAGGAACTTCATAGCCAGGTGAAGGAACGGTTGCAGAATTCAAGTCAGGAGTATAAGCACAGAGCCGGTCAGCATAGGAGACAACTTCAGTTCGAGTTTGGTGATCTGGTTCTGGCACACTTGAGGAAGGAAAGGTTCCTGAGAGGAACATACAATAAATTGAAAATGAAGAAAATCGAACCATGTAAGGTCTTGAAGAAAATTGGAGAGAATGCTTATGAGATTGAATTACCCGATGGGATCGGAATTTCTCCGATATTCAATGTCTCA
>ML823567.1:70972-82850 GCA_009831015.1 Picea engelmannii
TTATGTGAAATAACCTTGAACTTCTTCCACCCAAAATAGATTTGGATGTGGTAATTCATCTAGGGTATACATAGTTTCCACATCTCTACCCATAGGCTTGTGGGAAAAGTTGCCACATCTCTACCCACAGGCCCGTCGGAAGAGTTGTAGATCTTCCCACAGGCCAGTGGGTAGAGTTGTATCATATACAACTCTTCCCACAAGCTTGTGGGCATAGTTGTGACATCTATGACCAGAAGCCTTTGCGTAGAGTTGCCACATCTCTCCCCAGAGGCTTGTGGGTAAAGTTGTAGCTTCTACAAGTCTACCCACAGGCCTATGGGCATAGTTTCCACATATTTTCCCATGAGCTTGTGTGAAGAGTTTCCACATATCTTCCCATGGGTCTATGGGTAGAGTCGTATCATTTGCAACTCCAGCCACGGGCATGTGGATAAAGTTACCACATCTCTACCCATGGGAATGTGGGTAGAGTTGTAGCATCTGCAACTCTACCCACAATTCTATGGGCATAATCGCCATGTAGTGAACCTAGATAACTAAATTTGGAGCTATATAGAAGCATGGGAGTGAATTTCTATTAGGTGACTTTCTACTATTTGGTCTCTCAATTTACAAGGTAGAGTTTTCCTCTTTTACACAGCAGCCACTTTTATGTTTGCAAATGAAAATCTAAATATGTAGAAAGTTGTAAAACTATCTAAAACACCCTCAGAAACTTGAATTGCTCAAATTGAAAGGGTGTTAAGACCTAGGTGTGCATTTTAGTGAATTATAGCGTGCATTTCTACACAAGGGAATAAATTACAGTTTAAAATCAAAACAAGTATTTTTCTCAATCGAGTATTCCATTTTAGTCTTTCTAGAGTCTTGTACATGTTGATATGTATTTTTATTTATTTCATTATTTTTCAATTATATAACCTTTTATTATCCATATATTTGTGGTTGTACAATATCTTTCCTCATCGATCTCATGGATGTAGGTATTTAGTACTCATTTTTCCATTATAGTTAGTGTGTGTGCATAGTTGTCAAACATTCATGTATATTTCAACCCTTTACTAAATTGTGGGCACAAATCACCCTAGTATGAATTCTTTAGGATTTACAACAAATCCACAGTCCTGTAACTTGTATCTTGTAAATTAATAACACCATACATGGATTTTTCTTCCTAGGGCGTGCATTTCTCATCATGCCTCGTTTTCATGCATTTGTATGTATTTAAAAGGCAAATTTTAGCATTTATGCACAGAAGAGGGTTTTTGGTTTCAAAATGCACAACTAAAGTATGAATATATGTAAAATGATAAAATGCAAACTACAAAATTGGAACCACTCAACTTGGAGGTCATATGAGTCATAGGTGTGCATTTTACAATAAGACGGTTTTACCCTCCATTTTACAAAAAGTTTGGAATCTTGGTTTAAGGTAGAAGTCCTTAGTCATTTTATAACGCACTTTGTATGATATATAAATATTCATAATTTTATTAACTTCACCCCAAAACTTAGATAACTCTATTTGGAGCTATATAGAAGCATCGGCATGCATTTCCCTTAGTTCACTTTCTATTGTTTTGGTCTCTCTGTTGGACAACTGAGAGGGTGGGGGGGGGTGAATCAGTTGTTCCCGTGCTTAAACAATTATGATTATTTTAAATTCTTTACAGAGCACTCAATGACAATCACAATAATGCATGGAAGTAAGCAATAGAACATTCAACATCATTCACACATATGAGATACACAGAGACAAATATTTCCTGAGGAAACCCATAAAGGGTAAAAACCTCTTCTTCTTTATATGATAAGTATTCTGTACATTTTGTACATTATCATACTTATGAGCACCAACTCATAATGAGGCTACAATGACACATTTTATGTAGTTGACCTATCTGACACATATGTGGTATTGGGAGTCCAGTGATTGATCACATTGGGTAAAATTACCACCAACTACCAAACCTTACAGATGGGATTTAGAGACAGTGACGAGAAGAGGATCGTTCTAAGGGGCATGTCGACAGGTGCACCTCAGACAGTTTCGACCAAGAGGATGGAGAGGATATTCATGCATAGGGAGGTAGCATATGTTGCAGAGTGCTTGATCACTTAATAGAAGGATTTAGAGGGTCAGCAGTAGTATCAGACAGATATCAAGAACTTGTTGGGACGACATCAGCAGGTTTTTGGTTCCATTCTACCAGGCAGGCCACCAGATAGGGGGATTTATCACAATATTGAGTTGGAGGAGGGAGGGACACCTATGATCACACCACCTTATTGTCATCCTCGGAGGTACAAGGATGAGATAGAGAAAGCAATTAAGGAATTTCTAGTGATGGGACACATCAGACCTAGCAACAGTCCATTTTCTTCTTTAGTTGTCTTAGTTCTGAAGAAGGATGGTACCATGAGGATGTGCATCAACTACCGGGCCTTGAATAAGAAAACCATCAAGAACAGGTATCCTATCCCTCGCATAGATAAGTTGATGGATGAACTGCATGGGGAAATTTTCTTCTTGAAGATTGATCTACGCTCTAGATACCATCAGATCAGCATCTGGGATCAAGAAATAGATCAACATATAAGAGCAAGACATAGAGAAGATGGCATTCATATGCCACTTTGGTCATTTTGATTTTCTGGTTATGCCATTTGGGATAACAAACGCACTGGCTACATTCCAGTCTTTCATGAACCACATATCCAGGGATCAGTTGAGGAAATCAGTCTTAGTTTTCTTCGACGACATCTTGGTCTATCGCAAGACATGGAAGAAGCATATGAGGCACTCGGATGAGGTACTGAGCATCATGGAGACATAGACACTATACACCAAAGAGTCCAAGTGTAATTTCGGTATGACGTATCTACCTTACTTGGGCCACATTATCAATGCACAAGGGGTACAACTGCACCAGGAGAAGATCAAGGCCATTCTGGATTGGCCAACGCCCAAGAGCTTCTTTGGGATATGCGGCTATTACAAGTGGTTTGTTAGGGGTTTTCTCAGCTTGGAGCACCACTTACATATCTCACCCTACATGGGGATTTCATCTAGACCAATGAGTCACAGAAATCCTTTGATCACATGAAGGAATTCATGGGCACATGTCCAGTGTTAACATTACCAAACTTTACTTTACCATTTGTATTAGTGTGTGATGCATCCAGCGAGGGTATCGGGGCAGTTTTGATGCAGGGAGGACAACCCATTATGTTCAAGAGTAGGAAGCTTATTCATCCCGAGAGGCTCTACTCCATTTATGACAAGGAAATGTTGGCAATCATGCACGCCTTAACCAAATTTAGACAATATTTGGTGGGCAGCAAATTCATGGTCAAAACAGATCACAACAGCTTAAAGTATTTCCTTGAGTAGAAGGACCTCAATGAGTGCCAACAGTAATGGGTGATGAAGGTGCATGCCTTCAACTTAGACATAGAGTATGTTAAGGGGAATAAGAACATTATGGCCGATGCGTTATCTAGGAGACCTGCAACAAGTTCTTTGATGGAGATTTTAGCGGATTGGAAATCCCACTTGTTCGTGGAATATTCCAAGAACAAGTTCGCTTGTAAGTTTTTGTATGGATAGGTTTAGGATGACAGGTACATGGTCATTGGAGATGCAATATTCTACAAGGAAAGAGTCTACTTACTACCAGATTCAGCACTCAAGAAGAAGATCCTAGTAGCAATTCATGATTCGCCATTGGTAGGCCATCGGGGTTTTTTAAAACCTACAGGAAGATCAAAGAGAGGTTTTCATGAAAGGACCTCAAACAAGACGTTATGAGGTACATGAGTGAGTGTGTGACTTGTTAGAAGAACAAGTCAAAGCATACGCTTCTAGCAGGGTTACTTCAACCACTTCCCATTCTGAAGCAAAAATGGGAGAGCATATCGATGGACTTCATCACGGTCCTACCCAAGGTCCAGGGTAAGGACTACATCTATGTAGTGGTCAACAGATTGACCAAGTTTTCTCACTTCTATGCCATACCGACAGAGTATAGCGCAGTTCAGGTATCTGAGTTATTCTTCAAAGAGGTCTTCAGATTTCATAGGTTGTCGAGGAACATCATCAGTGACAAGGACAGTGGATTTATTAGGACATTCTAGAGGGATATGTTTAGATTGGGGAGGACAGATTTGACACTCAGCACCAGCTATCACCCTCAGATAGATGGGCAGACCAAGATTGTCAACAAGTGTGTTGAGGGGTATTTGAGGAATTATGTGGGTAGAAAACAAAGAACATGGGTTAGGTGGCTACATCTAGGAGAGCTTTCCTATAACACCACTTTCCACATGTCCATTGACATGACACCCTTTCGATCATTGTATGGTTATGATGTTCCCACTTTCGTAGGCTTGGTTTTCGGGGAGAGCAGAGCCCCCAAAGCCAAGGATTGGATCACTCAAAGTTAGGAGATTCTCAAGTTACTAAAAGAGAACCTGTAGACAACACAGAATCAGAAAAATATGAGTGCGGACAAGCACAAGATAGAGTGAAGCTTTGAGATTGGGGATTTGGTTTTTTTGAGACCTCAACCTTACAAACATTCATCTTTGAAGAAGAGTGGGGTCAAGAAGCTCAAGCCTAGATTTTATGCACCTTTTAGAATCATGCGTCGGGTGGGAGAGGTTTCTTATGATCTAGAGCTTCTACAGGGGATCAAGATTCATAACGTGTTCCATCTATCTTGCCTCGAGAAGGTTGTGGGACAATTCATCAGCACATCAGAGGATCTTCCCCCATTGGATAAGGAGGGGAAATTGGAGCTAGTTCCGAAGGAGGTGCTCGAGAAGAGAGAGGGCATATTGAGGAGAAGGGTCATCAGGGAGTGCTTGGTAAGGAGGGAACTTCCAATGGAGGATGCCACATGGGAGGGAGACCATATATTACAACACCCAAGATTGATTTTGCTTGAGGACAAGCAATCTCAGGAAGGGAGGACTGTGATGTCCCGTTCCCAAGAGTATGCGAGTAAGGAGTGACTTATTAGTCCATTTGTTCCCGTAGACTATAGTCAGGCACAAATAGGGAACAAGAGGAGAAATCAGGGGTGAATTAGTGGCTAAACGATGAATTAAGCCAAAAAGCATAGGAAAAGTCACTTAAACTAAAGTCAACGAAGAAATAGAAGAAAAAGGTGTTGAGGGGGGGACTTAATTAATCAATCACTCACCTTAGGAGGAAAAGCACCTAACTTAAGTGATGTCAATGGATAATTAACTCGGGAAGAGTATAAAGGGAGGAAATCGACCTAATTCCTCATTATGTTATGATTTGATGTTGAGAGAGTTTCGAGAGGAGGAGGAGAATCGACCTTCTATTGTTTTGTGGATTTATGGAGGAAACCACCACCTTGATTAGTTTCGGTGTTGAGAGATAGACCCTAGCCCATCAGAGATACCATCCAGGTATTTCACTATGCTATTCAGGAGTATCCAGTTGCAGTGATTGTGCAACTCAACCAGTGAGGGCACAAGGGATAGAGAGGGTTTTTTGTAGCTACATGAGACCAGGGATTATCTTGCAGATTCCTCCCGACCCATTTGAGGATTAGCCAGGGCACATATTTTGAGCCACCAGTCATCATATTCTAATGGTGGAATCTATCAGGGTGCATCAAACAGCCACAAAGTGTGCAACTCTTGAGTAGGGACAATTGGGGTTCCAGAGGATATACTGGATCAGACCCGAGGAAATGCTTTTGACCCAGTACAACATTGGTCAGGGCACACATTTCAAGATATATAGTAGCATATTTCGATTGTGGAATCACTAGGGTGCACTCACAAATCCCAGGAGGTGTGAAACCCCCCAGGCGATGACATCCAGAACTTTTGGGGTCCAATATTCAATTCGTCAGTCATTAGAAGTTGCCTAGAGGCCAGGGCGCTCAATCTAGGACAGTTTCAACGTGATTATGTCGAGTATAAACACCAGGGAGAGTTTTCTAGTGTTTGCAGCAGTTGTCGTGAGTTTTTGGAATTGCGTTTTTGTCGATCTATCCATGCATGCATAGATTTGCCTTCATATTTTTATCACAGGTATTTTATATTAGTTTCTTCTACTCCAGTGACGATCCACGAGATCTAGCTGATGATTATTTCTCTACTTTCAGCATATCATTGTATTTCCTGCTTTTTCCCTCATAATACATATGAATGAGATGGTGTTTGTTCATTATTCTATATGCATCATATATTCTACTTAAACATTAATTGAATGAAAAACACATGCGAAAATCACCAAGCATGTTAAACAATTAACTCAAACCCATCCAGAAACCCCCAATGTATCAGATCAGACAGTGAACTTGTCAATTTAGCAATATTTCCTAGACTAGCTTAGTTAGGAACATTACAGGCTGTAGCATTCAATGTATTACAATAAGAAAATTAGCCACTGAAATCTCCTCAAACATTTCCAAAAAGTGCGTTGGACCCATGAGAACAAGTGTGCAAACTTTGAGCAAAATCCAATGGTTGATAAGAGAGTTATTCAAGCAAGTAAGTTAGGGTTTTTGTAGCCCTGATGGCTGAAGATGCAATTTTGTAATAGAATCAATAAGTAGCCCCTATATGGGGACACCCTAGTGGATGTTAGGTGACCAAGGCATAAGGAAAACAATCCACTTTGCAAGAAGTAAAAATGACCGAAAATCATGTTTCCCAATACAATATTTTATTTATCCAATGCAACAAATCAATGACTAGTAACTTTACTATTAGGTTAATGGAGTCAAACGGAACTTAAAGAAACTACCTCCTTGGGGGTGTAAGCCCTTTTACTTCCCAAGGAAAGTTTCTTTAGGCTATGGTTTAAGCTAAGAGGGTGTATGCCCTTATACTTCTCTTAGCAAACCCTTGTTGAAGCAATAAGATGAAGCATAAAGTGATGAAGCCTAAGGTGGGGATGTATTCCCTTATACTTCCCACCTAATTCCTAGCAAAATAACCTTGACTTGAAACAAATTATAGCAAGAAAGTAAAAACCATACCAATTCAAGGAAAAAATACCAAGATAATCCACCACAATAGCAATAGAAAATCCTTCTAAGGCTAACGCATCACTCCTCCAATCAACCATTCATAAGTATATCCATACACAAGTGCACAAGAGACAGAAATAGCCAAGAGGGCCGAAAATTTCATACCAAGTCTCTCACAAGAGGGAGAGTTATGTTTGAAATGAGATCTTGTGATCTCTACTTATATAAAATGTAGCTAACATAGATTGTCTAGAAATTAAGGAGTAAAACACAAGATTAGGGGTCAACAACCCTAATCTTGCCCCTTTAACAAAATAGTATTAAACAATTCACTTAAAATTTCACTTTTTGCACAAACTTAACCCTAATTTAGGAGGACGTCACCCCTTTACGGAATGTTTTGCCACTTTGAGGAAGTCGTTGGTGTTGGAGAAGCATGGATGGGCCTCCAAAGGACATGTGTCAAGCATCTAGGCACACATATCATGGTGAAGACTCTCCTCCTCCTCAAACGTCCATGTGTCAAAGAGTGGCACCTCACCATATTGCCCTAGCCCTCAATATCATGAAGTCAAGCTCAAAAATGGAACGTTTTTCCCCTCCTGGGCGAATCGTTTGGCAAGTAAGGGGTGGGCTAGGTTTTCCAAGTCATCATCAAGGTAGTCCAAGTCTAATCTTTCTCATATGGCATGTGGTCCCTTGGCATCCAACATGTGGGATTGTAGCCCCATGGAAGCCTAATCTAGGCTTGTTCTCCCAAAATTGTCCAACAGCTAAGTCCTACGAAGACAAATGAAAATGACCTCCAAGTATCCTCTACTCATAACATCATGATAAGTTAATCCAATCAATTAATAATCCATCCAAGCCTATGCATCAAAGATCACCATATCAAACAATTAACAACTCAAAGACATTATGTGATTTGTCAAACTTAAGTATGGGACGGTTGACGAGGTGTCCTATTGGGTAGATCTTTCCCTAGGTCAAGGAGAGCTTCCAATAGGTCCCTCTCTAAGCCATGTAAAGTGTATGAGGTGAATGGGGTCAAGACTCAATGGGCATAGGGCTCATGACATACAAGGGGTCGTAGTATCTCATTCATGTGTGCCTTTGTAGAGGGTGTGTGGTACCTTCATCCGCAAAGCATTTTTTCGAAGCCCATTAATTGCATTTTATCTTTCTTTCTTTATATTTTCTTTCATAATAGCATAAGCAGAGATTGAAGATCACTGCCCTGGCGTGGTGACCATGTGCAGGAAATGTCACCCACAAACACCTAATGGAAATGTGAAGGCTAGATCTTGATGAAACCCCCTTTCTCTCAGCCATGGAATTGAGAGTCATTGCCCTTTTTTGGTGATGAGATGATGGCAATGTCATACCACTAGATATCCATGGATGTGATGGGTCGACTCATGATGAGACCTCATATCCTTCAACTAACCTTTCAAGCATTTCTTTATTATATGGTGGGTCCCCTTTATTTAAAGATAAGTGTTACATTGCTTTCTTGGGTGATCCCTAGGCGAAGCATCTGGAAGGTTTATATAAGGCTTTTATATTTTACCCAACACCAACCCCTCTAGGCCTTTAGCCTCTTCTTCCCATAAATTGAGGGACAACACCTTCTTGGGTCAATACACCCTAAAATCCCAAGAGATAAGGAAATGGAGGGGAATAATAATGGAAATGGTAAGTATGGTCGGGAACAATACGGTGGCTCATTAAGGGATTTCCTAGTAGCAAACCCATTCCCAAAGAAGACCACTTACTAGGGCACAATGTCAACCACCAAAGTTAAGTAGGGAAAAAGGCATAATGTCCAAGCACATATCATGAAATCTAGAGTAATCTAAGATACAACATAATCAAATGGCTTAGATATTGAAATGATGCTCACCAAAATACTGACTTGTACCTCATGGAGCAAGGCCCACTTCCTTCCGGAAGACAACTGGTGTGGTGGATGCCATCTTTAAACCTGTGACCATCTATGGTGGTGAGTGGGATTTCCATCTATGCAAAGGGTATTTTTGGTCATGTAGTCTCTTGGCACTCCATATCTGCAACATAAGGGCCTCAAGACATTATCTTCTTAGTTATCCACAAAATGGGGATAACATCTGGCTCCTACTTGGGGACATGTGTTCATCGTAGAATGCATGAGAACTACAACATCTTCTAGTAGACCTGTGCATGTAAGGAAACATCAAACTCTCAAGTGCAGGATGGCCTACTGATCCTTGTTCTCATATGATCATAATCCAAACCAACTAAGCTAATAAAAAGAAAATTTTGACGTTTTTCCAAAAACTTCTAAGCTAAGCATGAAATCAATATGCAAGTAGAGAAAAATTGAAATGAAATGCATCTAAACTAGTATAATTAATCAAAATTTAAATGCAGGGAATCAAAATGACTTACTTGCTTACCTGGGGCATGGGCCCTGAAGAAGTCATGTGACCTGGATGTGAGGTTGGAGAAGAGACCAATATACTAGTAGTGGCATCTTTCTCCCATCTAATGTTGTCAGATATTACCTTTCTTTGTCCGACTTCTTCTTGATGAAGTAAGGGCCAACGATAAATTGTTGTCTTTTTGGTTATATTTGGGCTTGCCCTTTCTTTTGTCCCACATGTTTTAACTTCCTTCATTGAAATCAATGCAAGGTGTATTCTTATCGTGTGGAGGCTCTGTGTGGACTGTACCTTTGATGATTTCTTCATGTTTCTCATCTTCCTTCTTCAAAATTTGTATAGACCTTGGCTACTTCCCATGGTATTTTGTAAGTTTGTCTTTGTACTGATTTTCCCATGGAAGAAGTGTGTCTATGGAGTCCTCCTGCATAAAAGGTAGCTCGGATGGATCATACTCAATGGTCTATGGGAGTACATCATAATCACATTCATTGGCATAATCAGGACCATCATGATCCATCACGCGTCTATCAACTTTCTCTCGATTGTATAGTATCTAAAAATTGCCATCCCTCATAGGAATGTGTGCATGGGTGAGATCCATGCTAAGGAAACCCCCAAGAGCAGTAGACCAACTCCTATATAAAAGCATCCCCCAAGCATCTAGAACGTTGATCACTACTATGTCCATGAGAATGATGATATGTGGAAAGTCAATCAGGAAAACCTCAACGCCTTCACATACTCCCAAGACCTTAACTCTTCTTGAATCAATACCATAAACATTCCCATAAGGTTGGGTTGTCTTCAAAGCAATTTGTTTCATTACCTTCAAATATATGACATTTGTTGAGGCCCTTGAATCAATCATGCAATTTTTCAAGAGAAGGCCAATTCATGCCTAATGATAGATAGAAAGGAGGGTTCTTGTCTCTTGGCCGATCAAGATACATAGTTTTTAACATGATGGGAGGATCCTCCTTCTCGGCTAGCACCTGCAAGATCTTCAAAATTTATCTTTTTATAGAAGGAATCTTACACATCTTCATCACTAGGACCGTCATATTTAGTTTTCCAAACATATTTGCAACATCAATATTTAACTGAATGTCATCTATAGGAGTTGGCTTAGGAAGAAACTAATATACCGGCGATGGAGGTGGTGGAGCCACCTTTCCTGTTGTTGGAAGAGGAGTGTCAGGATGTAATGCAGGGGCTGAAGCATTTTTCTTCTATAGGTTAGAATTTCCCTCCTCCTTAATTCCTTCTTTTGATCATCTGTTAGTTTATTTAAGGCCTAGATTTTTCCCTCTCTTTCTCCTATTATTCTAACTTCATTGCTTTGTTCTTGAGTAACCAATTCATCGTTGAGATTACAAATCATTAATTTTATATCACCAGGATAATCTTCATCTTTTCAAGGGAATTCATCTTCCCTGTGGGGTTATTGGCATCGGAGACACCAAGCTTCTATATCAACTGTCCCAACAGGTTGAAAAGTATCTAGGGCCTTTGCCTCTTGTTGAGGTCTTGGTTTCCAACCGGTGGCATCTCTTTGTTGTCTAGAAAATTGACGTCTGGGAGCAGATTGATTCCTTTCCACTGTATTCATATAGTTCATAAGTTGATTTTGTACTTAAACAAACTGAGTATTCATTTGGTCTATCTTTTGAGTCAGGAGAGCAATCGGATCAGGTACATTGTTGTTGGAAACCTTCCTCCTTCATTCTGTCTTGTTGTCGGGATACTGAAAAGGTTCTATTTTTTAATCAAGGAGATTCTCTTCAATGTTGATACTGAATTTTTTAGCTTCTTCCAATGATGTGGGCTTTTTATCTTTAAGAATGTATCGAAACTGCCCTTCAAAGGAATTAATGTAAAGGAGATGAACTGATGATGTTGTAGGATGATAATCTATTGGGATTTGATTGTACAACCTGTCAAATCTTGAAATGAATTCCCTTACCGTTTCATTCTCCTTTTTCTTTATTTGATTGAACTGAGTCCCAAGTGTCCCACCATCTACTTTTTTCAACCCTATGATTTTAAATAAGGTAGAAAAGGCATCATAGGTTTTGATATGATTATCAGGAAGTCCCTTGAACCAATCAAGGGCTTCCTCAGTCAATGATGAGGTGAATAGTCTCATGGCGACATCTTCATGATCAATACCTGCATTGTCCATATCGCGGCCCATGACATAAATGTGGTCTTCGATAGTTATCACATTGTTCCCTAGAAACTTTGGCAACCACTTGTTGGCATATGTTGGCATCTAGTTAGAGTAACCCTGGATATTGGTCATGTTAAGGGGTTTGTAGAGGTCTCTTTCCCAAGGTGGAGCCATTGGAGCAAGGGGAAGGGATTTATGGAAAAGGTTTTTAGCAACAAGAGACTTGAGAGGATGCCTTCTTTGGTAAACCTTAGAAGGATTGA
>ML823567.1:82900-93297 GCA_009831015.1 Picea engelmannii
CATAAGGTTGGGTTGTCTTCAAAGCAATTTGTTTCATTACCTTCAAATATATGACATTTGTTGAGGCCCTTGAATCAATCATGCAATTTTTCAAGAGAAGGCCAATTCATGCCTAATGATAGATAGAAAGGAGGGTTCTTGTCCCTTGGTCGATCAAGATACATAGTTTTTAACATGATGGGAGGATCCTCCTTCTCGGCTAACACCTGCAATATTTTCAAAATTTATCTTTTTATAGAAGGGATCTTACACATCTTCATCACTAGGACCGTCATATTTAGTTTTCCAAACATATTTGCAACATCAATATTTAACTGAATGTCATCTGTAGGAGTTGGCTTAGGAAGCAACTAATATACCGGCGATGGAGGTTGTGGAACCACCTTTCCTGTTGTTGGAAGAGGAGTGTCAGGATGTAATGCAGGGGCTGAAGCATTTTTCTTCTATACGTTAGAATTTCCCTCCTCCTTAATTCCTTCTTTTGATCATCTGTTAGTTTATTTAAGGCCTAGATTTTTCCCTCTCTTTCTCCTATTATTCTAGCTTCATTGCTTTGTTCTTGAGTAACCAGTTCATCATTGAGATTACAAATCATTAAGTTTATATCACCAGGATAATCTTCATATTTTCAAGGGAATTCATCTTCCCTGTGGGGTTATTGGCATCGGAGACACCAAGCTTCTATATCAACTGTCCCAAAGGTTGCAAAGTATCTAGGGCCTTTGCCTCTTGTTGAGGTCTCGGTTTCCAACCGGTGGCATCTCTTTGTTGTCTAGAAAACTGAGGTCTGGGAGCAGATTGATTCCTTTCCACTGTATTCATACAGTTCATAAGTTGATTTTGTACTTAAACAAACTGAGTATTCATTTGGTCTATCTTTTGAGTCAAGAGAGCAATCGGATCAGGAAAATTATTGTTGGAAACCTTCCTCCTTCATTCTGTCTTGTTGTGGGGATACTGAAAAGGTTCTATTTTTTAATCAAGGAGATTCTCTTCAATGTTGATACTGAATTTTTTAGCTTCTTCCAATGGTGTGGGATTTTTATCTTTAAGAATGTATCGAAACTGCCCTTCAAAGGCATTAATGTAAAGGAGATGAACTGATGATGTTGTAGGATGATAATCTATTGGGATTTGATTATAGAACCTGTCAAATCTTGAAATGAATTCCCTTACCGTTTCATTCTCCTTTTTCTTTATTTGATTGAACTGAGTCCCAAGTGTCCCACCATCTGCTTTTTTCAACCCTATGATTTTAAATAAGGTAGAAAAGGCATCATAGGTTTTGATATGATTATCAGGAACTCCCTTGAACCAATCAAGGGCTTCCTCGGTCAATGATGAGGTGAATAGTCTCATGGCGACATCTTCATGATCAATACCTGCATTGTCCATATCACGGCCCATGACATAAATGTGGTCTTCGATAGTTATCACATTGTTCCCTAGAAACTTTGGCAACCACTTGTTGGCATATGTTGGCATCTAGTTAGAGTAACCCTGGATATTGGTCACGTTAAGGGGTTTGTAGAGGTCTCTTTCCCAAGGTGGAGCCATTGGAGCAAGGGGAAGGGATTTATGGAAAAGGTTTTTAGCAACAAGAGACTTGAGAGGATGCCTTCTTTGGTAAACCTTAGAAGGCTTGAACCTCCCAAGGGGAAAAGGTTTGGGGAAAGAAGGGTTATGGGAAGGTGGAGTCGCCAGATGAGTTTGAAAATGAACTCATCAAGAAAGGTGGAATGGGAACGTCCCTTGGGTGGAGTCACCATGCAAGCTTAAGGGAAAGGCTTTGGGATAGCCTACCAAAGTGTTGTTAGGGTATGAAGAAGATTCAAAATCTTCCCCAACAATGATGCCAAAATGTTATAGAGCAATTTGTAGGTTGTGAAAAGCCCGAACCAACCACAAAACAAATGCTACAACTTGGGAATCCTACACCCAATGTCACCTCGATGTAGGTCCCACACTTCAAGGGTGACTAGGTCACTCTAGGGAGGCGATCTCGGTGACCCTAGGGAGATTGAGATGGAGATGGAGGAAAGTGGAAATGAATCCCCTAGAGGTCAAGTCTAAATGGAGTGAAAGATGTAAAGAGATTCTTTGCAAGTCAATTAATTGTTGCCCCACATGTATAACACTTCTCCGGATGATTGTACCTGCCCGAGACACAAGAAAAGACACTTTGCAATAGTATATGTTAGTTGGATCAACAAGTTAATCTTGTTTCCCCTAATTTGCAGCAATAGATAACAGTATATATCAACAAGAAAAAGGTACTATAAGTTTCTCAATACATGCTAAAGATCAAGTAGAAAATGCAAGAGAAAAACTAGTAAATGACTAGCTAAACTCAAGATGAAAAACCAATACTCTTAGCATAAAAGATAAGGCTATTGTAAACACTTGTCTATAGATAATTATATCATCCTTGTGGCTGTAACATTCAATGTATTACAGCAAGAAAACCAGCCACTGAAATCTCCTCAAACTTTGCCAAAAAGTGCATTGGACCCAGGAGACCAAGTGTGCAAACTTTGAGCAAAATCCAATGGTTGATAAGAGAGTTATTCAAGCAAGTAAGTTAGGGTTTGTGCAGCCCTAATGGCTGAAGATGCAATTTTGTAACAGCAACAATAAGTATCCCCTATATGGGGATTCCCCAGTGGTTTTGAGGTGCCCAAAGCACAAGGAAAACAATCCACTTTGCAAGAAGTAAAAATGACCACAAATCACATTTGTCAATGCAATATTTTATTTCTCCAATGCAACAAATCAATTACTAGTGCCTTTACTATTGTGTTAATCGAATCAAAAGGATCTTAGAGAAACTACCTCCTTGGAAGTGTAAGCCCTTTTATTTCCCAAGGCAAGTTTCTCTAGGCTAGGGTTTAAGCTAAGAGGGTGTATTCCCTTATACTTCTCTTAGCAAACCCTTGTTGAAGCAATAATTTGAAGCATAAAGTGTTAAAGCCTAAGGTGGGTGTGTATGCCCTTATACTTCCCACCTAGTTCCTAGCACAATAATCTTGACTTGAAACAAATAATAGCAAGAAAGTAAAAACCATACCAATTCAAGGAAAAAATGATAAGATAATCCACCACAATAGCAATAGAAAAGCCTTCCAAGGCTAGCGCATCACTTCTTCCATCAACCATTCATAAGTATAGCCAGACACAAGTGCACAAGAGATAGAAATGGCCAAGAGGGCCGAAAAGTTCAGACCAAGTCTCTCACAAGAGGGAGAGTTATGTTTAAAACGATATCTTATGATCTATGTTTATACAAAATGTAGCTAACATAGCTTGTCCACAAATTAAGGAGTAAAACACAAGATTAGGGGTCAACAACCCTAATATTGCCCCCTTAACAAAATAATATTAAACAATTCACTTAAAATTTCAGTTTTTTCACAAATTAAACCCTAATTTAGGAGGACGTCACCCCTTTAATTGCATTTTATCTTTCTTTCTTTATATTTTCTTTCGTAATAGCATAAGCAGAGATTGAAGGTCACTACCCAGGCGTGGTGACCATGTGCTGGCAATGTCACCTGCAAACACCTAATGGAAATGTGAAGGTTGGATCATGATGAGACCCCATTTCTCTCAACCATGGAACTGAGAGTCATTGCCCTTGTTTGGTGATGAGATGATGACAATGTCATACCACTATATATCCATGGATGTGATGGTTCGGTTCGTGATGAGACCTCCTATCCTTCAACTAACCTTTCAAGAATTTCTTTAGTATATGGTGCGTCCCCTTTATTTAAAGATAAGCGTTACATTTATTTCTTGGGTGATCCATGGGCAAAGCATCTGGAAGGTTTATATAGGGATTTTCTCTTTTACCCAACACCAACCCCTCTGGGCCTTTATCCCCTTCTTCCCATAAATTGAGGGACAACCCCTTCTTGGGTCAATACACCCTAAAATCCCAAGAGATAAGGAAATGGAGGGGAATAATGATGGAAAATGGTAAGTATGGTCGAGAACAGTACGGTAGCTCATTAAGGTATTTCCAAGTAGCAAACCCATTCCCAAAGAAGACCACTTACTAGGGCACAATGTCAACCACCAAGGTGAAGCAGGGAAAAAGGCATAATGTCCAAGCACATATCATGAAATCTAGAGCAATCTTAGATACAACATAATCAAATGGCTTAGATATCGAAATGATGCTCACCATAATACTGACTTGTACCTCATGGAGCAAGGCCCACTGTCTTCCGGAAGCCAACTGGTGTGGTGGATGCCATATATAAACATGTGACCATCTGTCGTGGTGAGTGGGTTTTCCATCTGTGCAAAGGGTACTGCTGGTGATGTAGTCTCTCAGCACTCCATATCTACAACCTAAGGGCATCGAGACATCATCTTCTTAGTTATCCACAAAATGGGAATAACATCTAGCTCCTACTTGGGGACATGTGTTTGCCGTAGACTGCATGAGAACTACAACATCTTCTGGTAGACCCGTTCCTGCAAGGAAACATGAAACTTTCAAGTGCAGGATGGCCTACTCATCCTTGCTCTCATATGACCATAATCAAAACCAACTAAGCTAATAAAAAGAAAATTTTGACATTTTTCCAAAAAACTCTAAGCTAAGCATGGAATCAATATGCAACTAGAGCACAATTAAAATGAAATGCATCTAAACTGGTATGAGTAATCAAAATTTAAATGTAGGGAATCAAAATTACTTACCTACTTACCTCTGGCATGGGCCCTGAAGAAGCCATGTGACCTGGATGTGAGGTTGGAGAAGAGACCCATATACTGGTAGTGGCATCTTTCTCCTGTCTAATGTTTTTGGATAATACATTTATTTGTCCGACTTCTTCTTGATGATGAAATTGCCAAGCGATGAATTATTGTCTTTTCTGTCAAATCTAGGCTTGTCCTTTCTTTTGTCCCACATGAGCACAAGACTTCCTTCATTCAAATCGATGCAAGGTGTATTCTTATCGTGTGGAGGCTCTGTGTGGACTATATCTTTGAGGATTTCTTCATGTTTCTCATCTTCCTTCTTCAAAATTTGGATAGACTAGATAAACTAGATAAATTGCTTCCAATCCTAAAGCTACAAGCTATGATTAATTCCAAGATACTAGCAAATGATTACTTTCCAACTTGAAACAAGAGATTGCTTAAGATAAAAGATTACTTTCCAACTTAATGAGATATTAACAAATGATTACTAAAAGAGATATTAACAAATCAAACGAGAAAGCAAGCCTTACGATATTGCATGGGTTAGCTAAGCCAAACCACTTTGCAAGGTGTAGGTAAAACAAATAAATGAAATTAAAAGACTTGGAAAATAAACTAAATACCATGCAACCTCAACAAAGGCACAAGGAGGAGGACAAGTCTATCGATTTTGTGTCGAAGTGGGTCAGTAATATGAAAAAATAACTTAAAAGAAAAACGAATAATCCTAGCCTTTCAACCTTTCCTTAAGGACAAGTGGGGCAAACAATTAGATGCATAAAAATAGAGAATAAATTACCTAGCCTTACGATTTTGCATGGGTTGGCTAAGCCAAACCACTTTGCAAGGTGTAGGCAATTAAATTATTAAAAAAAACAGAAAATCACTTTTATAAAAGAAGGCAATCCCAAGAGACTCTCTTGGGCTGCTTACAAAGCTTGCAAAATGTGAGAGAAGGAGAGGGTTTTGAAACCCCAACTTGGGAGGCTCTTTTGGGTTGTTTTGAGGCCCAAAATGGGAAGCACCTCCCCCTGTTCTGGCGAGAACCTGCAAAAAAAATAAACTAATGCTTGCTGGAAATGCTGCAAAAAGACTTGGAAATTTTTGTTCGTATAAAATAAAAATTTATATGTAAGACTATGAACGGTAAATATATATTTTTATGCTAAAATCATCATAGAAAATTCCTCAAATCAATAGAGAAAGATGAAGAAAAGGAACAAAAAAATTTAGAGGCTAATCTTGGCCCAACAAGTAGTTTTCCAGATATGATATCTACTTGTTAAAGCACCTTGGTGGCCTACAAATGGTACCAAATTTTCTACAAAATCAATCAAGAGGTGAGTAGATCTAATAAACAAGTAAAATACCTTACTAGTTCTATTAAAACCACTTCACTAAAACAAATAGAAATATTTCTACTTATTTAACCAAGCAAAATATTTTGCTTTAGATCTCTTAATCTGGGCTAAGCAAGAAGAAAACACAAGAACAATACAATATCACCTCATTAAAAATATCATAGCATCAAGAAGACTCCCAATGCCATGATGGTGTTCATCCAAAGCTTCCTTTATTCATAAAAAAAAATTGCATGCAAATACTTGCAGCAAAACTAGAAGAAATGGGAAAGAGATAGAGAGAAAAGTGGGAGAGATTTGGGCATAGTGGTGTTGCTCTAATAAAAGATGAAAAATGAGGACGGGTAGGCATTCTTTTATACTTGGGAGAGAATATAAACCTTTCTTGGATGAGTTATAAGTGTCACACATCCAAGAGAAATAAACAAAGTCAAGGAAGAGTCACTTTTAGGGTTATGGTAGTGAGTTAGGGTTTGAGGGGTGAGGGGGAAAGGGGGAAAACACGTTTTCCCATCATCAAACATGAGGTTAGACACCAATGGGGGGTGAAATAAGGGTTTAGGTGGCTATTTCACTTAAACTTTTTATTTCCCATGTGTCACTTTTAGCTAGGGAACACCACTTTAAGTTGTTGGCTAAGCAAGCAGGGATTCTTTAAGTGGAAAATTACTTTTCCGATTTAGGAAAAAGGTTAGGAAACCTTTCCCACTCTCTCTCATAACTTTATTCCCTTTTTAAAAAAAAATCCATTTTTACTTAGCCAAATTAAAGCAATTAAATGCTAACTCTAGACTGACTTGGACTCCTCATGGACAATGACCTAACAAAACTTGTCCAATTGAGTTGAAACTTGGTCCAAGGGTGTAGGGGGTCTCATGCCATTTATTTTGAGTACCCATACCCTATCAAAAACCCCTAGGACCAAATTTTAACATTTTTACATAATTTAATTAAAATTACCATTAACTGGGTAATTTTAAAAAATTAAAAAAAAACTACTAAAATTTGACGGAATTCCGTAAGACTCTAGAAGATGTCTAGTATGGTCATTTAAAATATTCCTAGAACCTATTCACCCATTGGGATCGATATTTAGAACGCCTTTCACCACTTTGGAGGATTATTGTGAGTGAAAAACTCAAGGGTAAGTAAAATCGTTGGTTAGGCCAGATTAATTACCTGAGGATAAAAAACACTCAATAAAAGGACTTGCCCAATGATAAATTCCTAGGTAACTAAATTAAAATATGATCCATGCAGATTCATAACATTATTATCCCACGTAGGGGAGTAGAAATTCTGATTACAAAAAGAAGTGTCAGGGGCAAAAAATACCTAGTAGAACCAGAAAGTATTCAACTTTGATGAACCATCAGGTACATAGCTTCATGGAACATGGATTTGACCCCTAGTCGAAATAGGTGGTCAACACCAAGAATATAGAACGTCAATCACTACTATGTCCATGAGAATGTTGATATGTGGAAATTCAATCAAGAAAACCTCAATGTCTTCACATACTCCCAAGACCTTAACTCTTCTTAAATCAATACCACAAACATTTCCATAAGGTCGGGTTGTCTTCAAAATAAGATGTTTCATTACCTTCAAATATATGACATTTGTTGAGGCCCTTGAATCAAGCATGTAGTTTTTCAAGTGCAGGCCATCCATGCCTAATGATACGTAGAAAGGAGGGTTCTTGTCCCTTGGCCAATCAATATACATAGTTTTTAACATGATGGGAGGATACTCCTTATTGGCTAGGACCTGTAAGATTTTCAAAATTTCCCTTTTTATAGAAGGGATCTTACACATCTTCGTCATTGGGACCATCATATTCAGTTTTCCAAACATATTTGCAACATCTATATTTAACTAAATGTCATCTGTAGGAGTTGGCTTAGGAAGCAACTCACATACCGGCGGTGGAGGTGGTGGAGCCACCTTTTTTGCTGTTGGAAGAGGAGTGTCGTGCTATAATGGAGGGGCTGAAGAATTTTTTCTTCCATAGGTTAGAATTTACCTCCTCCTTAATTCTTTCTTCTAATCATCTATTAGTTTATTTAAGTCACAGATTCTTCCCTCTCTTTCTCCTATTCTTGTAGCTTCATTGATTTGTTCTCGAGTAACATGTTCATCGTTAGATTGCAAATCATGAATTTTATATCGTCAGGGTAATCTTCATATTTTCGAGGGAATTCATCTTCCCTGTGGGGTTCTTGGCATGGGATACACCAAGCTTCTATATCAATTGTCCCAACAAGTTTCAAAGTATCTCTTGCCTTTGCCTCTTGCTGAGGTCTCGGTTTCCAACTGGTGGCAGTTCTTTGTTGTCTAGCAAACTAATGTCTAGAAGCAAATTGATTCATTTCCCCTGTAGTCATACGGTTCATAAGTTGATTATGTACTTGAAAAAATTGATTATTCATTTGGTCTATCTTATGAGTCATGAGAGTAATCGGATCAGGTACATTGTTATTGGAAACCTTCGTCATTGATTTTGTCTTGTTGTGGGGATACTGAAAAGGTTCTATTTTTGAATCAAGGAGATTCTCTTCAATGTCGATACTGAATTCTTTAGCTTCTTCCAATGATTTTGTCTTTTTATCTTTAAGAATGTATCAGAACTTCCCTTCAAATGAATTCATGTAAAGGAGACAAACCGATGTTGTTCTAGGACGATAATTTGTTGGGATTTGATTGTACAACCTGTCAAATCTTGAAATGAATTCCCTTACCGTTTCATTCTCCTTTTTATTTATTTGTTGAACAGAGTCCCAAGTGTCCCACCATCTTCTTTTTTTGACCATCTGCTTTTAAATAAGGCATAAAATGAATCATAGGTTGTGATATGATTATCAGGAAGTCCCTTGAACCAATCAAGGGCTTCCTCAGTTGATGAGGCAAATAGTCTCACAGCCACATCTTCATGATCAATACCTGTATTGTCCATATCTCGACCCATGACATAAATATGGTCTTCGACAGTTATCACATTTTTCTCTGGGAACTTTTGCAACCACTTGTTGACATATGTTGGCATCTAGTTAGGGTAACTCTGGATATTAGTCATGTTAAGGGGTTTGTAGAGGTCTCTTGCCCAAACGGGAGCCATTGGAGCAAGGGGAAGGGATTTATGGAAAAGATTTTTAGTAATGAGAGACCTGACAGGAGGATTTGTTTGATAAACCTTAGAAGACTTGAACCTCCCAGGGGAAAAAGGTTTGGGGAAATGATCTGAAAATGGAATGGATTTGTTTCCAATAGATATTTAAAATGAAGAAGATTTATCTCTTTAAATTGCAAGTGTATAAATGGTATGTGTTTGGGTAATTGGATCAAGTTACTAACACATAAATTCAATGAGTTTTACTTGAGCATGAGCATCATATTAGACATATAAAAATCATCAATAATGAACACATAACACAACAAATGATAAAGGAGTTCATCCCTCTCTTGGGCTACATCTCCTGCTCCAACTTCCCTTGGATCATTTTAGTTATGCTTAAAAAGTGCTCTTACAATGCTCAAAATACAAAATAGATGGCTCCAATGGATTCAGAACGTCCAAAAACCCCTAGTTGGGCTTTTCGGCACTTAGTTTGGCCAAAAAATGAAGAAGTTACACCGCCTAGGAGTTTTAACCTTCAAGTTTGTTGTACCTGCTCGCCAAAACGCACCTGTGAATGACCAACCTAGCTCCCGCAGCGTTACTGGGCCTAAAACCAAGCACATGCGTGCATCCCGCAAAATGTGGCATAATGTCGAACCATTAGCAGAATAAGCACCTATCAGGGCAGAGGACGTGGTCGCGTGGCCCCCCATGTGGCCGAGCACCGACCTGAATTTCTGCACCTATCCCGGAATCAGTTGCTAGCTTCGCACACAAGATCACATGGAGTGTTCATGTGGCAAGGAGTTTGCACCTTCCGGGCTAAACCCCAAGTGTCAACAGTCTGTACGCCAAGGTTTAATGGACAATCGTATGTGATATAACTAGGGCTACACCATTCAACAGAGTCCACGCCAAACCAAACCGCGTACCAAACTCTTGCGCGCCAACACATATAGGAGTGGTCATATGGTAGAGTGTTAAGAACCGAGAGATATATGTTGGAGTTCCTACGATAACTGATATATGTCGATTCGTATGGTTTATGGTCATATGCAATGTGCGTCGGGGCTTGGGGCTAGGCCCCAACCCTTAACTCCGCTAACCAAACAATAATTGCAATTCAAATAATTAATTTAAACCATATGGGTTTAGAACCACCTTGGGCAGGCTCGTAGCCTGGTCCTGGCAAATCACTCCCC
>ML823567.1:98708-110299 GCA_009831015.1 Picea engelmannii
CCCCCCCCCCCCCCCCCGACCGTTTTGCTTTTAACCGGTGGGGGGGGTCCGGAATCACTGATAACAGTTGCGTGCATCTGGACGGCCCAGGGTTGAGTGCTTAAATCAATGGTCAATATTGGATTCCGGACCCCCCCGTTCGTTCTGCCTTTAATGGAGGAGGCGGGGTCCAGAATGAGTGATAAAGAGCGTGCTTAGATCTGCGGCTCAGATACAGGCGTGCATATCAATGGCCCAAAATGGTTTTCGGACCCTCCCAGATGATCTGCTTTTAATCGAGGGGGGGGGATCCGGAATGGTAATCTCCCTCTGGCGGGTCCCTTGTTATACGTGGCATCAATCTATTTTCCCCGAAGTCTCGTCACCATCTGCTATCTAACAGACCCCCATCACCTCCGGACGTCACCTTCCACCTTTTCCAAACCAGTCATGTCCCATAACTGTTGTTTATCCTTCCCCCCTTTCACTCATGGCAAGCCCCTTATTACGACTTTTACCTCTAATCCCTAGCCGCCACGTCACCTGTCTGTATCTTTCACCCACCGTCACCTGCCATCTCACCCTCAAATGACCCATTGTCCATTTATTACTGGATAACCTATCCGTTATCCAACAGACCTGTCTCTCGCGCCCAACCGACCCCAGTTTAAATAAAACTATCGTTATTTCCCTTACTTTCGCTATTCACCCATCGCACCAGGGAATTTCACCACTTACTCCTCTGTTACATTCCGTCGCCCTCATCCACAGTCAGTCGCCCCCACTAACGTTGTGTTTATTGCAGGTACTGTTGCAGAAATGGCGCCAAAGTCAAAACCAGCGGAAGGAGAGGAGAATTCGTTTCTCCCGCCTCCTGTCGACCTGGACAGGATCCCACTGGTCGACAAAGACTGGTTAATCGCATATACCAAATGCGATTTTGATTTCTCAGACCTCCAGTCATGGCTTAGGGAAGTTTTCCTAGACCAGAGTGATGAAATTGGACTCTGGGAGTCCAATTTACCCCTCTACCTCTTCCCTCAGATCCACCATTTTCCCGAGTTTGCTCTCAAGTGTCAAGCTCATTATATCCCTAAGCAAAGAGCCATCGTCTCCTCGTCCGGAGAGATCCTGTTCCTCATCACACCCAAATCCATAGACCAGATGATGCAAATTCCTCGAGCCGACTCTGCGTCACCCTACAACATGGAAATTCTCACCGAATTATACCAGAAAATCACATTTCCCCAAAGAGCTCAAATATTCGAGTTTTTCCTTCCCCCATCCGCTCAATTTCCCTCCACAAATCCTCCTTATTCGTCTTTCATGTTCTCCACTAAGGGAAACCAAATCATCTCCTCCCTTTGTGCTTTGTTAGGATACTATTCTGACCAGCGGATAGATGAGCCCATTCTGGGTTTTCTATCCATTTTCTCCACTGATGAAAAGCCCACCACCCAGTTTGATTTCAGCACATTCTTGGCAGACAATATTCACAAATAGTTCGTGAATTTTGGCACGGAAGGCATGTTCAGATATTCATCAATACTAGCCTACTTGTTCCTCTTTTTCCAGGCGGCTAAATTTAGTTTTTCCATGCAGAAGATGGATGAAGATGGTAAACCTCAGGCAGTCACAACATGGACTTCCTTGCTCAAGCACAACTCCATAGAGTACAGTTTTAAGGCATTCATCGATCAGTTCTACCACCCTGTGGTAAGTATGCTGAGCAGTCGGCCCGAGCCTCGAATAAATGACGAAGTCCAGAGAATCCTGCATCTCTCGGACAACACAAAGACCGGGGATTGGTACCTGTATCAAAATCATACCGAGATCAGAGTATACGGGTGCAAATTGGCACCGTATAAGCTGCCCAAGTATTTGCCTGTCAGAATCTTTGCTCTAGAATATATAAGGCAGATTATAAATTCAAATGATATTCATTTTGTATCATTGAAGAAAAAGCAGCAGCTTAGAATCAAGGGGCAGATTGGCTCCTTCATCTGCAACAGTCGTGGAGCCGTGGAAGAGGCAGACAGGATGTTGAGAGAAATGAAGTTCTTCATGAGCTTAACATGGCACTATGATCCTTTTGGGATCATCTCAGAGATGAGGGTGAAGAACAAGAGCATGCCCTATGTTCATGTGTCCAAGCCCGAAATTGAGAAATTCGCCAATCAGACAGTGTGGGAGCCTAACACCTTGGTCGAAGTGGAATAGCAGGTTCCCCCGACCACTGTGTCACCAATGACTACGCCACAGGTCCCTAAGGAAAAAATGCCTCATCAAGATTTATCTCTGCCTGTCACAGAGGTATCGTCCGAAGAGTTCCAGTTGCACACTAAGAGGCCCAAGACAATCTCAGTTCCTGACCCGATTGGAGAAAAAGAAGCCCCGCCTACGACAGTAACCAAGTTTGTTATTCCACCCTTCGGTTTGAGCCTCCATAAGGCCATAACCTCAGCAGTGAAGGAGAAATCTACAGATCCTCCATTGACCACCCAGCCAGGCAAGGGGGGACTAAAGCTGAGTATTTTCGAGAAGTACGAGCTGATCAAGAAAAAGAACCAGACCCTTACCAGCAGTACTTGCGCTCAGTTTTGGAAGAAGACGTCGACTGCGCAGCATAGCCTGTTGTCTGCATTTGACACAGAGAAGGGCAGAATGCACATGGCCTTCCTCCAGGCGTAGGTACCAGATCCCAAGGTGATCACCGACTACAAGAGGGCCACCTTTGAATTCCAGACGAAGGACGTGCACCCAGCTGATCAGATGGATCTGCACAAGTAGACCGGAGAAATGGTTTTCTACACGTTGGCGCACGCTTCCGCTTCAGCATCTAAATTGCAGGTGTCCCTAAACAATGTTCAAGCACAACTCAAAATGGAGAAGATTTCATCCTTCGCAAAGGACAATAGGATCAAAACTTTGGAGGAGTTGGTCCTCAAGATCGGTTATGATCCTTCGAACGTCAAAGCAGCGGAGGAAATGATAAAGAAGAAGAATGTTGATATAGCATCCTTGAGGAAACAACTGAAGCTCCCACCCACAGAGGACTCGCAGGTGAAGGAGATAGAAGAAAAAGAAGGCGAGAAGGATGAGATGCTCAAGATGCTCATGGAGCAGAACGCACAGCTTAGAGAAATGGAAGTTGAGATGGAGAAACTGTTAAAAGAGAAAGAGCAACTGAAGCCAATGGAAGTCATTCCATTGAGTGCTATCCCAATTGCAGGAGTGAGCACAGCATCAGTGACAGCAGTCCCGTCCACAACTCCATCAACATCTCAGGAGAAGACAGCTGATCTGGCTGAGTCCATGGAATGGATGAACCTGCAGGAGACAGAGATCAGCAGGCTAAAAAGGGAGATTAAGAACCTACAGGAACTCAAATCTTCCTTCCAGACCAGTCTATCCAAGGAAAATCAGGTAACAGAGCAGCTCAAGCAGGAGTTACAGCAGCTCCAGAAACAAACAGTGGCAGGAAAGACATTGGTCGAGGTTAAAGAGAGTGTATGGACAGACATCACTAAGTCCATGAATGAGATATGGCCCATGATCCAGATCATGTTTGAGCAGAATGATTTAGTCTAGAGGAGAAAACAATCCATTGAGAAGATCAGAGTAGAATTGGGAGATAGGCCAACACAGGCAAACGAGTTCATCAAGTTCCTCAATTCTAAGATCAGGGAGGAGCTGGAAGAGCTGAATATTGAAGACAGAACAGAGACCATCCTTGAGGTCAAAAGAGTTTTGACCAAGAGAGGAATATGCTTCAACTGGAAGAAAAGGTTCAGGCCATGGACCAGGGGGTACAAAGGTTCTTCAGTAAGATTGAGGCTCTCCAGAAGAAAGGTCTACCTGGTCTGAAGGTTATTAATGATAAACTGATGACACTCCCAGATTACAAGAAGAGGTTGGCGGATGTGTCTAAGGACAGTTCAAAGTTTTCAGGGATTCAAGGGAGCATCACCGGCAAGGCATTCCTAGATGCCCTTCAGTGGGACATCAGTATCCAACACGAGATTCGATACATATTCCTCACCAAGCCTACATTCGCCAAGTATACAGAAATGGATGAAGTGTATCGAAGACTGCTCAAAGTCAACGTGCCTAGTCATCTCAGATGGGAGGAACTCTGCGATCTGATCGATTAGCAGATGAGTTGTCTGGGTCCAGTCAGTTGTCCAGTCAGATGAGGTCGTGCAAAGGCTTCATCAATGGTCTACCCAGAAATCAGCATGCAGTTACACCAAGTCATCAAGCAGTGTCTAGATTTAGGAAAATTGTTAAATTAGTTAGGCTAAAAATAGATTTAGCACGTCCTGGTCATTTATGACAGGTTCGTTTGTAATTTGAGTTATAAATACTTCACCTTTCAAAGTATTGAGGGTTGTTGATCTTCACACCCTGACGCTATTCAGACTGTAATATTTTTGAAGAGATCTTCCATTAATAAAAAGGAGGCACTTTTACAGGATTCTTGCGTGTAGTCACTGGTGATGTTTTTTCTCTAAGTTGAATGTTTTTCTCGCTTTTTTATCATACTGTTTTCTGAATCAAATATTTAAGAGTAACGAATGTTGCAGGATTTATCTCGTATACCCTGTTTCTGACTCGAAAGATTTTAGTGTTTTTCTTCTGGTGTTTTCAATAAAGGAATTCTTAACTGCTTCTTTGTTGAAAGTATATTTCTCACCTTTTCTGCTAATCATCATTTAAGCTACTAAAAGATCTAGCTATTATATTATCTCACCCTATGAAAGTTTTTCCCTTTGCGTTTCTGGTTTTTATTTCATATTTTATTAAAACACAAACCCCATAGCCCAATGGATGTGTAGACTATCTCAACCAATTCGAAAAACACTTTGACAACAAAACCAACCTATTTCTTTACCTAGCCTAATATCTAAAATTGGAAACATAGCTAAATCATATAGAGAGATCCCTCTCTGAAGTTGGAAGGGTTGGATCCCAAGTTCAAAAGTGGTTGGATAAAGTTACCTTTGTAGATTTCTTTTGTTTCAACCTCTAGGAAATTTACCAAGTGCTAACATAGTGGCGAATCCACTGGGGACAGAACTAAAAATTGATAATTTCACATTTTCTTTTCCCTAAAAAGAAATTTTGTTCCTAGAATATTGCAAATATTGAGAAGAAAGTAATGTTTATAGGTTGATTAAACTTTGTACATATTATTTTCGGACTCATAAAACTAAAAGTATATATATAAAAAACCAAAAAGAATTCTGGCTCCCAAGAGATTTTATACTCGATCTCATCCAGACCCAGAACCTGTGATAGTGGCAGATAACCTCGAACAGTTGCTCAGAAAAAAAGCCATAGCTGAAGGCTCAGTGAGTCATATTCCTTTGCACAAGTCTCGTTCTTTTTCAGGGGAACCTGTTACCTTTCAAAACCCTGACCTTGATGCCTTTCCACAACAGAGCCTGGTGAGAACACAGTCCGATAGTTTTGTGACTGAAATCATTTTCGACCCAACCATCTTACAACCCCGAACCCCTAAAGTTTTGTCTCCCACTGCTAAACCGCAAATCACTCCCTCAGTACTATCCAGTCCCTCCTCGTCCTCGTCTTCAGTCGCTGCCTCGCCGATCATCCAGGTTGTTGTCCCACCTCCTCCACACATCATGGCAGCTCGATATGCTCCCTTGGTGTTGACTCCACCTCTTCATGCCATGCCCCAGGACTACCAAACGAGACTTCCACAATTCGATGCAACAGGTCCTTTGAGTGCACAACAACACGTCGATAAAATGAATGATTATTTTGATCTGCATGAAGTAGATGAGGTTGATGTTCAAATGAGATTGTTTGCCCAAAGTTTGACAGGTGACGTTAAAAAATGGTACAAAGGGTTGCGCGCCACCTCAGTCCTTGACCTTACTGCATTCCAAAGGAGTTTTCTAGACAAATGGGAGGTAAAGAAAAACCCTCTCCAAATATTGTCGGAATACGAAAGTATTAAAAGAAATCAAGGTGAGACAGTGCAAGATTACTGTACTTGTTTCAATAACCTGTACAACGCAATCCCAGCTGAAATAAAACCTCCATAGGGTTTGGCCTTGATAAAATTCCCCAATGGCTTTGACGCTGACATGTTATACCAACTAAGGGAAAGAAATTCTACCACCCTGGAAGACATGCAGAAAAGCGCAATAAGTGTTGAGGCCAATTTGTTGGCAAAAAGGGCACTTCAAAGGTCAGAGAAGAGAGTCACAATTAAAGAAGAACCTTCCACGTCAAACTCATATTCCAAATTGTATTCTTTGGCCAGGGCAGTGGAGAGAATGATGGAGAGACTTACTGTGTCAGACATAAATCCTCCAAGAGACAACCCACCTGCTCCTCAAGTTCGAAATCCTAACTTCAGGAGAAACCCTCCTCAAATTAGACAGAGAGATCCTAGGGATCAAAGAGAGCAGAGAGGTCCAAATCAGCAAATTAGACCTCCTCTACAAGAAAACTATGTTGATGAAGGGGAGGAAGTGATTGAGGAATTGGAGGATACCCACATAAATCTCATGGGCATTCATGATAACGAAGTTATTTTCCTTACCCAAGAAGAGCAAGAACTTTTCCTTCTCAATCAAACAAAAGTAAGTGAAGAAGTTGAGGATGCAGAACAACAGGCATTCGAAAATGCCATTTTGGAGGTACATCGACAGTATAATCTGCGGAGTAAAAAGACAGAAGGGAGTTCCCCAAAAAAGACGATTGAAACGAAGAAGGTGGTCGAAACCAAGAAAGCCTCTAAGCCATCTACTGAGAAGATTCCTGAGAAGAGTACTGCCGAAGCTCCTGCCAAGAAAAACCTTACTATTCTGAAAAGATCGTCACAGCCCGAGGTTTCACCTGTTCACTCACCAAGTACTTCTAGCCAGAAGAGCGTGGTGGACAAACCATAATTGATGAGCCAAGGCAAAGCTCCTACACCCTTCAGCCTTGAGGGGGAATTGGCCAAAGTAAAAATTCCCATCCCACTTACCGAGTTGATGAACAAAGACGTTTATCGTTCATAGGTGATTAAAGCACTGACCATTGAACCTGACATAAGCACGAAGGCCTTAACCATAGGATCAACGAATCATTCAGATACCCTGAACCTTACAGATGATCAACCCGAACTTTTGTTCGGACCTGAAGTAGATGGTCGAGATGATACTGGTGAGGTCGCTCCTTTTTATATCAGTCTAAACATACATGACCTGATCTTGCATAATGCTATGCTGGATTCGGGTGCTTCCCACAATCTGATGCCCAAAGCAGTAATGGAGAAACTGGGACTGGAGGTCACCAGACCTTACAAGGATTTACACTCGTTCGACTCAAATAAAGTTAGATGTATTGGTTTGATCAAGGACCTATGCATCACCTTGGTTCAGATTCCTACGAAGAGCATGGTAATGGATGTGGTAATTGCAGACATCCCGCCGAAGTATGGAATGTTGCTATCCCGGTCATGGGGGGCTAAGCTGAGAGGTACGCTGCAGTTAGACATGTCTTATGCCACTATCCCAGTTTTCGGGCAACAAAGAAGGCTTTACAGAGAAACGTTGATGAAATACATGGTCAATAGCCAAGAAAAACCGCACAACTATCCCCTCTATTCTGCACATTCTGACTTGGATTCTTTTATCTTGTACAATGATGGTGACACGGGAGAACAGGATACTCAGTTGGTAGAAGATACATCTAGTCCAGAGGAAGGATAAGAAACCATTGAGGTAGCAAGGATGAAAAACGTGATAACTGAAGAGCTACCAGTAGATTTCTGGAGCATGTATTTTGATGGAGTTGTGAGCAAAGAAGGAGTTGGAGCAGGCGTCTGGCTGCAAAATCACAGAAACAGGTATTCAGAAAACCATTCTTACAAATTAAATTTCCAATGCACTAACAACATTGTCGAGTATGAAGCCTTGATGCTCGGTCTGAAGCTTTTGAAAAGAGTTGGTGCTAAACAGATTATGGTAAGAGGTTATTTTGAGTTGATAATCAAGCAAATCAAAGGTGAGTATGCTGCCAAACACCCACGTCTTAGAGCTTATAGGAATGTCGTTCTTGATGCCCTTAGATGTTTCACTGAAGTTGACTTGCTGGTAATGCCGAGGGGACAAAACATTCTTGCGGACGGGTTGGCTACGTCAGCAGCCACATGTAAGATTCCTTTCCACCCGACTCGCACGTACACTGTGGAGGTGAAATGCAGACCAATCGTTCCCGATAATATCAGGTACTGGCAAGTGTTTGGTAATGATGATCAAATCGAAGACTTATTGTAGTGCAAAAACGATTTTGAATGTACAAATATAGATTTAGAGAACGAAGATGAAAATGTAAATAGATCTGATTTTGAAATTGATAGTGTAAATAGTGTAGATTCAGGAGAATTAGGCGATGACGAAATGAATGCCGATGTTTTACATTTGAAAAGCAATGTTTTTCCTAGTGGCCTAGTTCCTTTAGAGGACTTGTTTGATTTTAACGACGTAGCCAAAAAACCCAAAATTGAAGCACATGGACAAGAGGTAGAAGACTGTAATATAGGGACTGAAGAGAAACCCGAGATAGTCAAACTGTCTAAATCATTACCCCCAGAGCAAAAAATCAAATACATTGAGTTGTTCAAAGAATATTCGGATGTCTTTGCCTGGGGCTATGAAGATTTGAAAGCTTATGATACCAGCATCATACAACACAGGATTCCAATAAAAGAAGACCAAAAATTGTTTAGGCAGAAACTTAGGAGGATAAATCCCAAGTTGCTTCCCCTGATAGAAAAGAAAATCAAAAAAATGTACGATGCCAAAATCATAGTGCCGTTGCGTTTTTCCAAATGGGTCTCTAATTTGGTCCCTACACATAAGAAATCTGGGGAAATCAGACTCTGCATAGATTTTCAAAATCTGAATAAGGTCTCCTTGAAGGATAATTACCCCTTGCCGAAAATGGACCACATCCTGTAGAGGGTGGTCGAATCCAGTCGAATTTCTCTGCTGGACGGTTTCTTAGGTTACAATCAGGTCCTAGTTCACCCGGATGACCAAGACAAAACTGCTTTCACCACACCATGGGGCACTTTCATGTATGTGAAAATGCCTTTTGGTCTGATGAACGCAGGAGCCACATTCTAGAGAGCGATGGATATCGCCTTCGTAGAAGAATCGGGTAAGTTTATTGTCATCTATTTAGATGATGTAACTGTGTTTTCCTGATCTAATGACGAACACCTGCGACACCTCAGACGAGTCTTTGAGAAATGTAGAAGGTTTGGGATTTCGTTAAATCCTAAGAAAAGCCTTTTCGGGCTAGAGGAAGGCAAACTGCTAGGACACATCATCTCCGAGGATGGAATCAAGATAGACCCCAGCAGAATCGAGGCCATACAAAAACTAGAACACCCAAGAAAACTTAAAGAACTACAGTCTTTTATCGGGAGAATAAACTTTCTACGAAGATTCATTCCCAATCTGGCAGAGCTCCTCAGAAAAATTACAAATATGCTAAAAAAGGATGTAAAAATAAAATGGGACTCTGAGTCCAGACAGTCTTTCGAACAAGTCAAACAAGCACTCACAGAGGCCCCTGTCTTAATCAGTCCTGATTTTACCAAAGATTTCTATCTTTTTTCTTTCGCTTCCGAACATACTATAGCAGCGGTGTTACTGCAAAAGAACAGCGAAGGGTATGAACAGCCCATAACCTTCTTTAGTAAAGCGTTGAGAGACGCTGCTCTGAATTACAAGATAATGGAGAAACAAGCTTTTCCCTTGGTAAAAGCCATAAAAGACTTTAGAGTCTACATTCTCCATTCCCACACCATAGCTTATGTTCTGAATGCGGTAGTAAGAGACATTTTGACACAGGACAATCCGGATGGAAGAAGAGGAAAATGGACTGTCATTTTAGAATACGATATAGAGATTAAGCCTACAAAACTAATCAAGGGTCAAGGCCTAGCAAAATTAATGGCTGAATCAAATTTCCATGCTCTTGACATTAATTTTTTAGTTGCAGCAGATGAACAGGGCAAGATGGTGACTCCAAGTGTGAGAGAGGTGTTTCTCAACTCTCCATGGTATGCAGACCTTATATTCGTTTTGCAAAATTTACAAGCTCCCCCTGGTTTGACTAAGACTAAAGCTAGATTTTTAAAGTTGAAAGCCTTAAAATTCTGTATTCTGGAAGGCAATTTGTATTGGAAAGATCCTGGAGGCATTCTGTTAAATTGTTTATTGAAAGATGAAGCTGACAAAGTGTTACAAGAATTTCATGCAGGAGAATGTGGTGGCCATCTGAACTGGAAGGTCACAGCCAATAAAATACTCAAAGCTAGTTTCTACTGGCCCACCCTATTCGCCGATGTACATCATAAAGTGATTGCATGTCATCAATGTCAACTATTTGAAGGCAAAAGGAAACTCCTGCCTCTCCCCCTGAAACCAATCTCAGTTGAAGACCCTTTCCAGCAATGGGGACTGGACTTCATTGGAGAAATACACCCCCCTTCTTCAGGCTAGCATAGGTGGATTATCACTCCCACCGATTATTTTACCAAATGGATCAAAGCAGTACCAAGCGGGCAAGCCACTGTTTCTGTTATTATCAAATTCCTTGAAAATAATATTTTGTCTCGCTTTGGATGTCCTAGAAAGATCATAACTGACAATGCAGCTGTTTTTCGGTCGAAGAAGCTCATATATTTCTGCAACCAGTATCACATTGGTTTGGGGCATTCCACAGCCTACTACCCTCAAGGGAATGGGCTGGCAGAATCTTCAAACAAAACCTTAGTAAATATCATCAAGAAAACATTGCAGGAAAACAAGAAATCATGGCACAACAAGTTGGTGTTCGCGTTATGGGCTGACAGACTGACCACCAAAAGGTCAATTGGTATGTCACCATACCAGCTGGTCTATGTCACAGAGGCAGTTTTCCCCACTTCCTTAGGAGTCCCTATCATGAAGTTGCTTCAAGAAGTACAAGCTGAGCCAAATGACTCACAGAGAAGGATCAACCAGATGATCCAGTTACAACAATCTAGAGAAGAAGTTTTCAACAAGACTAAGGTAATCCAAGAAAACATCAAGAAGATCTTTGACAAACGAACCAAGGAGGATGATTTTGAGCTAGGAGATTTGGTGCTAAGATGGGATGCCAGAAATGAATACAAGGGAAAGCATGGGAAGTTTGACAGTCTGTGGACAGGACCATACATGATCCAAGCTTTCAGGGGAAACAATGTTTTCTCGCTAAACAACGCTGATGGGACAGATCTTCCAAGAGGACCTGTGAATGGCAGAATGTTGAAACATTATGTGCCACCTCAATAGAGATTCGAGTTTTCACTCTCCATTGTACATACCATTTTTATTTTTATTTTTCACTTGCATTTTCTCAATGAAGAACATTAGTCAGTTGGTTGAAGCCCAAAGAGAAGGCCCTAAACTGTTGACCACTGTTTTTCCAATTTTTGAGAATAAAACCAACGAAGGCTACTAGGCGGAAATTTTCAGAATGACATGAACCAGGATTCTTGGCACTTCACAGGGCAAGTACCATCCCCAGGTGGAGCCGTTTTTATCACCCTA
>ML823567.1:121478-154659 GCA_009831015.1 Picea engelmannii
TGTAGTCTTGTTCAAGGCTCTAAAATCTACCCACATACGCCACATACAATCTTTCTTTGGTACCAAACCAATTGGTGACCTGCATGGCGAAGTGCTTGGTTTGATGACCCCTTTGCCAAGCAACTCTTGGGCTTGTTTTCTGATTTCAACATTCTCTGTGTCTGACATCTTGCACATGTCAATGTTTGGAAGAGGACCTCGTTGTTGCAATAGAATCTCTTGTCGGATACCCCTTTTAGGAGGCAATCCCCTTGGTTCCTGAAACATCTCAACATTTTTGTTAACATCCTCATATAAATCAGATTGTAACTTTGCATCACATCCTTTGAAAAATTCTTCTTCATGATTGTCTTTGGGTTTAATCATAAAAAGTACAAGGTTCTTACTAGCAGTGACTAGTCTCTTCATTTGTCCAGCATTTGTAAGCGACAAATTCATATTCTCTGTATGTTCTCTAACAATGTACTCAATGCCAATTTTAAACAAATCATACTTGTTCTCGTGATGATGAATATGGCTCTCCTATCATATATAAGTATGGGCTTCCAAACACAATACCACAAATATTCAATGGAATAACGTCAAGCTCTACCTCATCTATATAGTTTGCAGTGATGAAAAATTTGAGTTTACACCTTCTTATCACATGCAATTTGGCATTGTCACATATCCAACCTAGAGGGTATGGTTTAGGATGAGGAGTAGTTTCCAAATCTAGTTTCTTGACAATGTCTTCAGAAATAAGGTTTGATTGTGATCCCGTATAAAAAAGAGCATCTATCTTGGTATGTTTTGAAATTACCCTTATGTTTAAAAAATCTCTATCCTTTCTTTTTCATGTTGAGTTTCATTGATGGCAGAATTTGAAGAACTAGTTCTTGCAATAGAATTCTTACCTTGTAAACCCATGTTTGTGATTTTCATTTCATCTTCCGAATCAGATCCTAAATCTTGTTGTACAGTTGTTGCAATGTTTGGTTTCTCTTTGTTGTTGAAATTTTTGGGTCTCTTTTCAGGATGAAGTTTCCAACCATGGTCTTCATCATGGCCATCCTTTGAACAGTGTTTACATGAGAGTTTCTCTCTCTCTTTCTTTACTGAAGCATTTTTCTTTCCATCTCCTTCAAACTTCCTCTTTCCCTTGTCTCCATTAAAAGACTTCTTGATGCCCTCTTGAGGTTCATTCCTTCCTCTTGCCTCTAAATGAGTAGCCTGCACACATACTTCATCTAGATTTGAAGGGTTAAACATAAGTATTGTATGCCTCAAGTAGCTATGCAAACCTCCAATGTATTTGAACAAAGTATCTTGTGAAGACAAATCTACACCCAAAACCAAATCTCTTCTCCTAAATTCTTGAGTGAAGCTTTGCACATCTTTCCCTTTAGCTTGCCTAAATTTTTACCAATCCATAATAGCTTTCTGCATGTATGCTAATGGATAAAAATGCCTTTTAATTGCAACAATAAAATCATTCCAAGAGGATAAAACTTTACCATGTTTCTTCATGTCCTCTTGAGTTTTGGCTTCCCACCAAATGAGTGTTTCACTATCCAATATTAAAGAAGAAAGATGAATCTTAGTTTCATCATCTGTGATTCTTTGTATCCTACAATACACTTCAATCTGACAAATCCAGTTATCTAATTTCTCAGCATTTACATCTCCATTGTGCATTGGCAATTCAAACTTAATATCAATCTTTAGTAAAGGAGTTTTACCATTATCTTTTGGAGAATTTGGAGGTGGTAGTGAAATGGTGGAATAGGTAGAAGATGGAGGTGAAGGAGGTGGAGAATCACCATTCCCTCCATTTCCCTTTGGATTTTTATCACAATTGTCTCCATTTCCCTTTGGAGGGTTGGAGCTTTCACCTTGCAATCTTGCATTTCTTTCTTCAAACAAAACTTTGACCATCTCAGTCATATCATAGAAAGCTTTCTTGAAGTTTTCCTCCTCTGAAGGAAGAGTTCCATGGCTCTCCTCATGAGCCATACTTGGTGAATATCTCCTTGAAGCTTGAGGTAATTTGATAGCTCTCCTTCTTGACAGTTGAGAACTTGGCTCTACAAGTTGACCTTCTCCTCTTGTGAGCTTCAACCTTGTAAGCATAAAAAAAAAAAAACAACTTGCAAAAATTCAAGCCTTCAAGAACCAAAGCTCTGATACCAACTGATCTGAAAATGGAATGGATTTGTTTCCAATAGATATTTAAAATGAAGAAGACTTATCTCTTTAAATTACAACTGTATAAATGGAACCTATTTGGGTAATCGGATAAAGTTACTAACACATAAATTCAATGAGTTTTACTTAAGCATGAGTAGCATATCAGATAGAAAAAAACCATCAATAATGAACACATAACACAACAAATGATAAAGGAGTTCACCCCTTTCTTGGGCTACATCTCCTGGTCCAGCTTCCCTTGGATCATTTTCATTATGCGTAAAAAGTGCTCTTATAGTGCTCAAAATATTAAATAGATGGCTCTAATGGCTTCGGAACGTCCAAAAACCCTTAGTTGGGCTTTTTCGACACCTGGTCTGGCCAAAAAATGAAGAAGTTACACCTCCTGGAAGTTTTCACCTTCAAGCTTGTTGTACCTACTCGCCAAAACGCAACAATGAATGACCAACTTAGCTCCCGCAATGTTAATGGGCCTAAAACCCAACACACACATGCATCCTGCAAAACTTGGCATAATGTCAAACAGTTAGCGGAATAAGCGCTTATCAGGGTGGAGGACATGGTCACGTGGCCCCCCATGTGGTCGGGCGTCGACCTGAATTTCCACACCTGTCCCGGAATCAGGTTCTAGCTCCGCACGCAAGGTCACTTGGAGTGGTCATGTGGCAAGGATTCTGCACCTTCTGGGCTAAACCCCAAGTGTCAACAATCTGCGTGCCAAGGTTTAATGTACAGTCGTATGCGATATAACTGGGGCTACACCATTCAACACAGTCCGCTCCAAACCAAACCACGTACCAAACTCCCGTGCGCCAACACATACATGAGTGGTCATATGGAAGAGTGTTAAGAACAGAGAGCTATACACTGGAGTTCTCGCACCAACTGATATATGTCGAGTCATATGGTTTATGGTCGTATGCAATGTGTGCTTGGGGATGGGGCTAGGCCCCAGCCCTTAACTCCGCCAACCAAACAACAGTTGCAATTCAAATAATTAATTTAAACCATAAGGGTTATGAACCACTGTGGATGGGATGGTAGCCTGACCCTGCCAAATCGCTCCCCCTGCCCGGAGGTCACGGTTTCAACTCCTGTGGAGTCATATAATTTTACCACTGCCAACCACTTGGAGGGTGCCACGTGGCACCATAACAGTTGCCCACCCTAAATGACACTTGTCACAATATGATTCACCTATGTCTACCACTAAGCATGTTGAGTCAGCATGCCAACTCATCTGCCATGTCACTGTACGACCTATACGGTCAGCTGACACGTTAGCACTGTACAGACTATACGAACTGCACAGTTAGCAAAATTTTGCCTATTTGGCAAAATGAACAGAATACGATATCTTGCTCATACGACGTCTATTTAAGCCTGTTCAAGTTGCGTTGGGTTTGTGATGATGCGGCCTACGCATGTGTCTGTTTTGAAGCGATTCTGAGAACTTTGATTTTTGAGCAAAATTTGATCCCCTTGATCAAGAAAGAAGGGTTCCGGGAAGCTGGAGTCACCAGATGAGTTTGAAAATGAACTCATCAAGAAAGGTGGAATGAGAACATACCTTGGGTGGAGTCGTCGGGTAATCTTATGGGAAAGGATTTGGGATATCTTACCAAAATGTCGTTAGGGTACGAAGAAGATTCAAAATCTTCCCCAGTAATGACTCCAAAATGTTATAGCGCAAGTTGTACGTTAGGAAAAGCCCGACCCAACCACGAAACAAGTGGTACAACTTGGGAATCCTACACCCAATGTCACCTAAATGTAGGTCCCACACTTCAAGGGTGACTAGGTCACTCTAGGGAGGCGATCTCGGTGACCCTAGGGGTATTGAGATGGAGATGGAGGGAAGTAGAAATGAAGCCCTTATACTTGTTTTTAAGCTAAGAGGGTGTATGCCCTTATACTTCTCTTAGAAAACCCTTGTTGAATCAATAAGATGAAGCTTAAAGTGATGAATCCTAAGTTGTAAAACATAATATTAAGGGTCAACAACCCTAATCTTTCCCCCTTAAGAAAATAACATTAAACAATTCAATTAAAATTTCACTTTTTGCACAAATTAAACCCTAATTTAGGAGGACATCACCCCTTTAGGGGACATTTTTCCACTTGGAGGAAGTCGTTGGTGTTGGAGAAGCATGGATGGGCCTCCAAACGCCATGTGTCAAGCATCTAGGCACTCATATCATGATGAAGACTCTTCTCCTCCTCAAACGTCCATGTGAAAAATAATGGCACCTCACCATCATGCCCTAGCCCTCAATATCATGACGTCAAGCTAAAAAATGGAATGTTTTTCCCCTCATGGGAAAATCGTTTGGAAAATAGGGGGTGGGCTAGGTTTTCCAAGTCATCATCAAGGTCGTCCAAGTATGTTCTCTCTCATATGGCATGTAGACCCCTGGCATCCAACTTGTGGGCTTGTAGCCCCATGGAAGCCCAAGCTAGGCTTGTTCTCCAAAACCTGTCCACTAGCTAGGTCTTGCAAAGACAAATGAGCATGCCCTCCGGGGATCTCAAGTCATAACATCATGATAAGCTAATCTAATCAATAAATAAGCCATCCAAGACGATGGATCAAAGATCACCCTATCAAACAATTAATATCTCAAAGACACTATGTGACTTATCAAGCTTAAGTATGGGAAGGTTGACAAGGTGTCATATTGGGTAGATCTTGCCCTGGGTCAAGGAGAGCTTCCAAGAGGTCCCTCTCTAATCCATGTAAAGTGTATGAGATGGATGGGGTCAAGACTCAATGGGCATAGGGCTCATGACATACAAGGGGTCATAGTGTCTCATGGATGGGTGCCTTTGTAGAGGGTGTGTGGTACCTTCATTCGCAATGTACTTTTTCCAAGCCCATCAATTGCCTTTTATCTTTCTTTCTTTATATTTTATTTCATAATAGCATAAGTAGAGATTGAAGGTCACTGCCACGGCATGGTGACCAGGTGGTGGCAATGTCACCCACAAATACTTAATGGAAATGAGAAGGTTGGCTCGAGATGAGACCCCCTTTCTCTCAGTCATGGATCTGAGATTCATTGCGTTGGTTTGGTGACCATATGATGATAATGCCATACCACTAGATATCCATGGATGTGATAGGTCAACTCGTGATGAGACCTCTTATCCTTCAACTAACCTTTCAAGCATTTCTTTATTATATGGTGGGTCCCCTTTATTTAAAGATAAGTATTTCATTGTTTTCTTGGGTGATCCCTGAGCGAAGCATCTAGAAGGTTTATATAAGGCTTTTATCTTTTTCCCAACACCAACTCCTCTGAGCCTTTAGCCCCTTCTTCCCATAGAATGAATGGCAACTCCTTCTTGGGTCAATACACCCCAAAATCCCAAGAGATAAGGAAATGGACGGGAATAATGATGGAAAATGGTAAGTATGGTTGAGAACGGTACGATGGCTCATTAAGGGATTTCCCAATCACAAACCCATTCCCAAAAAAGACCACTTACTAGGGCACAATGTCAACCACCAAGGTGAAGCATGGAAAAAGGCATAATGTCTAAGCACATATCATGAAATCTAGAGAAATCTAAGATACAACATAATCAAATGGATTAGATATTGAAATTATGCTCACCATAATACTGACTTGTACCTCATGGAGCAAGGCCCATTGCCTTCTAGAAGCCAACTGGTGTGGTGGAAGCCATTTGTAAACTTGTGACCATCTATGGTGGTGAGTGGGTTTTCCATCTGTGTAAAGGGTACTGCTAGTCATGTAGTCTCTAGGCACTCCATATCTACAACCTAAGGGCCTCAAGATATCACCTTCTTTGTTATCCACAAAATGGGGATAACACAACCCATATAATTTATCATCCAATCTCCTAAGCTGATTTTCGAGGTTGTTTAACCTGTCTGAAGTAGAGTGGGTGGTCATACTTTCTAGGGAATCATGAGGTGGTTTATAAGTGTTATCCTTCATGGATGAGCTCACTGGAAAAAGTTCCAAGGCCCTGAGGACAAGGGAGTGTCAGGTGTTATAGTTCTTTTATATATGTATGGGGTCCAATAATAATATTTGACCTAATATATCAGGGAAATAACTAAGGAGGCTCAATTGTTCCCTTAACCATACAACTCGACTGCCTAGGTACTAAAGAGTGATCTCCCCAAGTGTTGTTCTTAGTGTACTATAACGACAAGATGGTCGATTCGTTTATCTATGGATAGTTTCAAGTTTACCTAGGGGACTTTCTATATACCCGAGGGTACGTTGAAGTGAGAATCCATATATAGGCACTCTCTAATGTGGCACTACTCGAAGGAGTACCAACAACGGTTAGAAGGGTTTCCAACAATATGAATCCACTTGTATTTCATGCGTGTATTCTTCCCTTATGGCAGTTTTACTCATTGAATGACACATCATTGTGTTATTTAAAGACGTTGGAACATGTCTCTAATTTTATTTTTTTTAATTATGAACTTGTTAATGCGGGGAAAATCTCTTGGAATCTCTAGAAAAGAACTTATGCAAGGTAGGGCTTGAGGCCGAAAATGTAAAATGATCACAACTTTAGTTATACTTATCTCATTGGATTTTATGACCACAATTATGAAATGTCACAAATTTTTTGGATCTAATGGCACTAGTTTGACTCAAATATGTGCACTCTATCAAAAGATATCCAATCTGTGAAATTTGCGGCCATCATCGAAAAAACCCTAAAAATTGCAAATTTTGAATCGACAATATCTCCACTTTCTAGCCTATGTTTTGGATGATTTTTTTTTAAATTGGGTATTTTTTTCAAGAGGAATTCAGATCTTGGGTTGGATTCTTCAAATTATGCACAGAAAGTTTCAGAAATTGATCTGAATATAGTCATCTTCTTTTTTCCGTCAAAAATCTGTGAAAAGTAAAAAAAATCTCCTACTTTGTGCCCAAAAATTCTCCCACTCCATGCCCAAGAAAGAGCTCTGATACCACTTGTAGTGTACTTAACCCAAAACTTTTGAGAAATCACATGAAATCTAGTGCAAAACACTAGAACACATGAGAAAATAAAGATAAGAATAGAGAGCTATGTTCACTTGCCTCTTGAAGGGGGCAACCTCCAAAAGCAATGCTCCAAATACAATAACAATTCTTGACAAAACAATACATAACCTTCTACTCAATACATAGCTATCCATAGAGATCTTAAACACCTATGGGCCCCTTATAATGAGGGTCGACCAACTAATTTGGGCCTTATTACTAAAAGTGAGCCTTTATTATAATGAGTGAATATTAACTAACTATTTAATGGGCCTTATTCAAGGAAGGTGGCCTAATACATTAATAAAGTATCTAAGTAAAGGGGTTAGGGTAGGACCCTAAAATATCATAATCAGAGCATAAGTCCGTAGTGGAAAATTCTTTTGGAGTTTGGGACTTCCAAGGTTGGAGATATAAAAAAAACTCATTATGCTTATTCTTTGATGGAGCTTCAAGAAGAAATCCTGGGGTGACAGGAGTGGGGGTGATTCTTTACAATCCCAAATGAACAACAATAACAACATATGCATGGGGTGTCGAGACAACATCTAATTATCTATTAGAATCCTATGCTCTTTTGAGAAACCTCCAACTACCAGATCTCTAATCATTTTAGGAGACTCCATGGTGATCATTAAAGCCATGCTCGAGAGATATATTCTGGTGTAAAATAAGTTAGCAATGGTCATTTCCAGAGCTAAAAAGGAGGCAAGTTCAATGGGAAATATCTTATTAGATCATGTGAAGCAAGAGATTAATTGAAAAGTAGACATGTTATCACATAGTTTGTACAAAAGTAAAGGATAGGTGGAAGAAAGGCAAACTGGCGAAACTGAGACTATCCTACCATTTTCACCTCGATAGGATAACTCTTTCTATTTAGGGTGGTAGGCCCATGGGAGACGTCCCCGATGACTTGGGGTTTTGAGAAGGCAAAGGCTTATGGCTAAGTAAAGTTTCCCCCCTCATAAATCACCACCAATCAGAATGTCCAACTAAACAGCTAATACAGATTAATGATAACCAGAAGTGTACATGCCCGAGACAAAGCAACAAGAAAACTATATGCGCAAGAGTACTTGTTGGTTATTACTTCATATAATCAAGGACTTCTGATATAAAGCGATTGATTGAAAATATCGATGAATTAAATCTATGATGTACAATGGTAATGATCACAATGTGTCACTTCATAATAAATGCTTAAAGAAAGCTTCACAATGAGCAAGAACGTTTTATCATCAATATTGTAATAACATCATTCATTTAGAATCAAAGACTATCATACATTAGCCAATCATTCTACTTGATTAAAGAAGCTAAAATGTTGCAAGGTATAACTATAAATCAAATGTATAATGGAAGCAATAGGGTTAGTAGGTTAGTCTAGGCTAGGGTTAGAAGATGTTAGCAATTGTTCAAGGTATTGGTTGTTTGAAGTTTGTGATCAAGGTACTCAAGCATGGGAGGTCTTAGATCAGTGCATTCATAGGGAAAATGGATTCAAAGGTAGCGGCAAGTGTTGAAGAAGCAAAAAGATAATGGAGGGATAAAGACAAGAGGGTTTGATGGTGAAGTGTTGTTGAGCCAAGGCTTCAATGATCAAAACCTAGGGGAAAATGGCTCACTAAGGTGTACAAACCCTAGGCCTTAGTGCATTTTCCTCCTTCTTTAGCTCAATGACAAGAAAAAAAATGGCTAGGTTGAAGAGTGAATGGTAGAGTGTTGCTATGGCAAGGCTCTAACATTGATCTTCAACAAATAAAATGGCTCATTGGCATGATCTAGCAGGGACATAAAATAAGGACACCAACATGTGCTTATTCCCTGGGGTTTAATTCAGCAATTTCATTAACAAAATGCAAGTAAAATACTATAACCATTCAAATAAGGGAAGGATTGCATAAATTCACTTACATTCACCAAGTATCATCAAGCCAAGCCCTAGTTGTAAACCTTACAACAAGAAAAATGCCAAAAATAGCTAAGATAAGCCTTCCTTCAGCAAGTGTGCCACAATTTCAGCCAATAACCCTAAGAGGGCCGGAAATTTCAGGCCTCACCCAATAGTGAGTGAAAGATGATGAAAATAAGAGAGTTTTAGGTCTCTATTTATACAATAGCAATGACCTTAATTAAATTTTAGGTCCCCAAAAGGCCGACAAGGCCAAAATACATAATAATATTGTTTTACATTAAATGTCATAATTCAAAACCCTAATCAAGCAAAAGTGAAGACATCATGCCCTTTATAGGGTGACGTTAGACATTTCTAGGGCAAGATGGGCCTCCTGGAGCAAATCGTTAGCCCTCCTTGGGCCTTTAGAAGCTTCCACACGTGCCAAACATGCCTCAACTGCCTCCCAAAACTCTCATATCATTGGATGACGTCATAAGATGTCCCGGGTGACATCATGGGTCTTCCAAGGCCAACGTCCCAGTGGAAAGGGAACAACCCCCCTAGTTAAGGCTCTGTCAAGCTGCCTTTGTGGAACGTCCTCCTCTTCTCTGGTGCAAACCCCTCTGACCTGTCTTTGCCCCCTGTTGGGGTCAAAACATCCATCTAGTGGGCTCTCAACCCTATGGAGGTTCAAACTAATCATCTCTCCATCTGTACCTGTCCATAATAGTACTTGTCTGTCGGGTATGGTCCTGCACATCGAGGTACTGCTTTCTCGGGGATCCCTGGGTGAAGCATCTCGAGGTTTTTTTGGGGGGGATTCTATTTATACAATAGCAATGACCTTAATTAAATTTTAGGTCACCAAAAGGCCGACAAGGCCAAAATACATAATAATATTGTTTTACATTAAATGTCATAATTCAAAACCCTAATCAAGCAAAAGTGAAGACATCATGCCCTTTCTAGGGTGACGTTAGCCATTTCTAGGGCAAGATGGGCCTCCTGGAGCAAATCGTTAGCCCTCCTTGGGCCTTTAGAAGCTTCCACACGTGCCAAACATGCCTCAACTGCCTCCCAAAACTCTCATATCATTGGATGACGTCATAAGATGTCYCGGGTGACATCWTGGGTCTTCCAAGGCCAATGTCCCAGTGGAAAGGGAACAACYCCCCTAGTTAAGGCTYTGCCAGGCTGCCTCTGTGGAACGTCCTCCTCTTCTCCGGTGCAAACCCCTCTGACCWGTCTCTGCCCCCTRTTGSGGTCTCAACATCCATCTAGTGGGCTCTCAACCSTATGGARGTTCAAACTAATCATCTMTCCATCTGTACCTGTCCATAATAGTACTTGACTGTCGGKTATGGTCCTGCACATCAACAGATACGCCCTCCATGGGCTCATATGTCACATGGATCATAGCAATGTCAATCACATCCAATCATCAATTTTATTAAACATGTGMATAAAGCCCCTTTTACTCAGTTAAGTGCTCAAAGACATTATACAAATCTGCAAGGCAACTTTGGAGGAAGTAACAGGGTGTCCTATTGGGCTAGTCTCCACTGGATGTGGGATGCTTCTGGGAGAAATCAAATCCAAGTCATGTTAGTGGATGAGGTGTATAAGGGATGTCCTGACAAGGGGTGCAGTGATAGCAGGGAAATGCATGGCTTACATGTGGATGCCTTTGTAGAAAGCGAGTTGTACCTGTCTTGGGTGCAAATGTTTCTAAGCCCATTCATGCCTTTTATATTTGTTCTTTATTGCTTTTTCTTTCAAGAAGCTAATCAGGGGACACTGCCTTGGTGTGGTGACCAGTGGTGGCAATGTTACCCACAAGCACTTTCACAGAAATGAGAAGGTTGGCTCGTGATGAGACCCCCTTTCTCTTGGCTATGCTACCAAGAGCCACTACCATGGCGTGGTAACCAGCTACTAGTAGTGTCATACTGCTAGATGCCCATGGACCTAATAGGTTGGCTCGTGATGAGACCCCCTATCCTCTGAATAGGTCTTTCTTTATTATTTTTTTATGGGTCCCTTTATTTCTTGATGAGAAGCCTTTTACTGCTTTATCGGGGATCCCTGGGCGAAGCATCTCGAGGTTTTTTTGGGGGGGATTTTATCTTTTGCTAGCTGCTTTTACCTTATGGGCCTTTGTCCCCTTCTTCCCACAAGGTAAGTTGCAACCCTTAAATGATTGGCCAACCATATGCTCGAACCAATGTAATGGGATGGATGAGCGGGAGTAAGATGGAAAATTGTAAGTATGATGGGAGTAGATGATGACTCTTCATGAATCCCCCCAGTGGAAACTCAAAACCTATGGGCACAAGCTTACTAGGGAATCATATCATTCCCCCCAGACATGGTCAAGTGGATAAGTATAAGATCCAAGCACTTGTTAGAAACAAAAAGAACTAAATGCACATATTCAAAGGTTTTGAGGATAAGAGTGACACATACCACGATACCCAAACTCATTACCTCATGGAGAAAGATCCATCTCTGCTACAGGACCAAACCGATGTGATGGATGTTGTTGCTGCTAGCAAAGTGGAGGCACTGAAGGAAGAAAAGATGGGCCGTCCATGGCCATGCTCGAGTCTATATGGCTCTCGGTACTCCATGTCTAGGACATGTGGGCCTCGAGACATAATCTCCTTAGTTATCCCTAAAGTGGGGGATAACATCTAGCTTCAACTCGGGGACATGTGCTCACCATAGAGCGCATGAGAACCTAAACATCTCTGGCATAACCTATAACCTGCTTGATATCAACATAAACTATTAGTAATCATTTGGGGTGGTGATATCACCCCCAACTCATATATATATGAAATAAGAAAACAAGCATATGTACAAGTGTGAAAGCAAACTACTCTAGTATGAAATGCAAATGGTATATACAATGAATGCAAATTCCTACCTACTTACCTTCACTTACCTGTGAAGTCATGTCCCCCCACCTTGGTGGGGTTTGAGGAGGTGCTCGATGACTGGTAATGGGCACCTTCTTCCTTCCAAAGTGGACAAGTAGTAACATTCGTCAACTTATTTTCTTCCAACTTTGAAAGGTCCAAGCCAAAATTGAGTACTTTCATTGACATTAGTTGGCTCTCCTTTCTTGGTATCCCTTCATCCATACTACATCCCCTTCCTTGTACTCTCTGATTTTGAATTTGGTTGTTTCCTAAACAACCCTAGTGTACTATGTAGAGGGAGGGGGGTGGGATTCTGTTGTAAACACTTCCTATTGAGAAGGTCGAATCAGTATATAGCTTTCTCCTGTATTTATTAATTTTACAGTCCCAACTTCCTTGTCTTTATGTTTGTCTAGGAGTTGTTGGTATTCTTCTTTCTTGGGCCATTGAATCTAATCAAAGTCTTCCTTCGTTGCAAAAGGCATATCATTAGGAGAAAATTCAGGAAGACTTTTCATGATTTGTTCATGTGCTTTGTCATCTTTGATGGGATCACTAGCTTCTTGCAAATGGGTTCTAGTCATTGGTACATTCAGGAGATGACCTATGGTTCCATTTTTTAAGGGTATATTCACATAAGTGAGGTCCATCTAAAGAGTACCACCCAACATTGAGGCAAACTTCCTAGACAACAACATCCCCCACACATATGGGACGTCTACTACCACTATGTCAATGTGGATTACTTTCTCAGGGTATTCTTTGAGGCAAACTTCCACATTTTTAATTACTCCATGTGTGGGTATGGATCTAGACTCAAAACCACACACATTTATGTAAGGTCTTGTGACTTTTAGGCCCAATTGTTGCATGACCTTGAGAGACATCATGTTAGCACCATCCCCTGAATCCAATATGCAATTGTTGAGGATCTTATTATTCATTATCAAGGTCATGAAAAAGGGAGGGTGCTCATCATATTGGACCCTAAAGTGATCAACTTGCAACATAATAGGGGTCCCATAGGTCCATCTGATTGTTTGAAGAAATTTTCAAATCGTTCTTTAACAGATGGTACCTTAATGACTTCTCTCATAGGGATGGTTATGTGCATCTTAGATAGTGCACCTTCGAAGTCAAAGTTTAATTCCACCCTCTCGGTTTTGGATGGTTTAGGGAGGAGAATATCCAAGGGCAGAGATTTCGTTTGAGTTACTGTAGGAATGGTAGAGATAGGTTGGTTTAGCTTCTTTCATTTATACACCTGAAATTCTTGTTTCTTCAACTTCTCTTTTGATTTATGGTCCAAGTTGTTTATTACTTCCATTCTAGCCCTCCTGGCTTCTTCCTTTATGCCTTCTCGATGCTCTTTAGGAGTGATGTTTAGGAAAATCTGGGGGCCTTCTATGACATGGCCTACATTGTTCATTTGTTCATGACCTCCATTGTTGTAAGACCACTCATGTTCCAGGTGTGCTTCACTACACTGCAAACACCAAGGAATTTCATCCACGACGTTTGCAGGGGCTAGGGTGTTAGGAACCTCTTGATCATTCTTCAATTTATAAACTTGGTTCCCCCTTTGGAATTGGCCTTTGTATGGGACCCTTGGTGCCTGGCTCTGGGCTCTTTCTAAGTTGACAATCCTATTCATCATTAACTCTTGATTTTTCATCATGCCATCCATGGTTGTTTGCAACTTTTCTAGGCTGGTGCAAATATATGAGGAAGACTCAATGTTGTGGAATATCTTGGGTTTAATGTCCATTTTGTCCCTTGGGTTTGAGAAAGGCTCAATCTTGGATGAGTGGAGGTTGCCTTCAATCCTTGTAGCTAATTCTTGAGCTTCTTGGATGGTTTGGGGGTTTTCATCCCTAAGGAGATATCCTAGTTGACCAGTGAAAGCTTTGGTGTAGATGTAAACAAGGAAATTATCGGTCGGATGATGGCTCACAGGGATCTTCTGCAACAGGGTTTCAAACCTAGCGTGGAACTCTCAAATGGTCTCATTCTCATGTTTCCAAATGGAATTCAACCCAGTTAGAAGCATGTTGGGGTCTTCTTTGATACTCCATCTTTTGAGAAAGGCTTCTTCTAGTTTGTCCATGGTTTTAATACTGCCATCGGGAAGACTGTGGTACCAATGCCTTGAAGCATCAAGGAGGGTAGCAGAGAACAATTTCATGACTAGGTCTTTGACATCATCACTAGCGAGGTGAAGCTGAAAAAACACCCAAAAATTGCTCATATGCTCTTCGTCACTGATTGCATCACTACCGATAAACTTAGGAAACCATTTCTCATACTTGGGTGGCATTTGCCCAGGGTATCTTGGTATAGCTGACATGTCTAGCGATTTGAAGAGACTGGATGACCATTGTCTTTGTTTATTGGTTGGGTTCGGTGCACTGGTCTGAGTTGTTGTGCTAGACATTGTGTTTAAAGGAAGACTCCCTTTGAAAAGTGATTTTACTACAGGAGATTTTCGGGGAGGCTTTCTTCTAAAGGACTGAGGAGGGTTATTGTACCTCCTTGCGGTTTGTGGAGTCGCCAGATAATTTACTTGAAATTATCAAAGAGATAAGGAAAATCACCCTTAGTGGAGTCGCCAGGTAAGCTTGTAAGATAGAGGTTCTTGAGGAAAGGCTTGCCAAAAAGTGTCATCTTTTAGGAGAATTGACTCAGTGTTCCCTGACAACGGCGCCAAAATTTTATCGCACAGTTTGTACGGAAGTAAAGGATAGTTGGAAGAAAGGAAAACTGGCGAAACTGAGACTATCCTACCACTGTCACCTCGATAGGATAGCTCTTTCTATTTAGGGTGGTAGGCCCAAGGGAGACGTCCTCGGTGACTTGGGGTTTTGAGAAGGCAAAGGCTTATGGCTAAGTAAAGTTTCCCCCCTCACAAATTACCACCGATTAGAATGTCTGACTAAACAACCAATAAATATTAATGATAACAAGAAGTGTACCTGCCCGAGACAAAGCAACAAGAAAACTATATGCGCAAGAGTACTTGTTGGTTAGTACTTCATATAATCAAGGACTTCTGATATAAAGTAATTGATTGACAATATCGATGAAGTAAATCAATGATGTACAATGGCAATAATCACAATGCTTCACTTCACAATAAATGCTTAAAGAAAGCTTCACAATGAGCAAGAACGTTTTATCATCAATATTGTAATACCATCATTCATTTAGAATCAAACACTATCATGCATTAGCCAATCGTTCAACTTGCTTAAGGAAGCTAAAATATTGCAAGGTATAACTATAAATCAAATGTATAATGGAAACAATAGGGTTAGTAGGTTAGTCTAGGCTAGGTTTAGAAGATGTTAGCAATTGTTCAAGGTATTGGTTGTTTGAAGTTTGTGATCAAGGTACTCAAGCATGGGAGGTCTTAGATTAGTGCATTCATAGGGAAAATGGAGTCAAAGGTAGCGGCAAGTGTTGAAGAAGCAAAATGATAATGGAGGGCTAAAGACAAGAGGGTTTGATGGTGAAGTGTTTTTGAGCCAAGGCTTCAACGATCAAACCCTAGGGGAAAACGACTCACTAAGGTGTACAAACCCTAGGCCTTAGTGTGTTTTCCTCCTTCTTTAGCTCAATGACAAGAATAAAAATGGCTAGGTTGAAGAGTGAATGGTAGAGTGTTGTTATGGCAAGGCTCTAACATTGATCTTCAACAAATAAAATGGCTCATTGGCATGATCTAGCGGGGACATAAAATAAGGACACCAACATGTGCTTATTCCCTGGGGTTTAATTCAACAATTTCATTAACAAAATGCAAGTAGAAGACTATAACCATTCAAATAAGGGAAGGATTGCATAAATTCACTTACATTCACCAAGTATCATCAAGCCAAACCCTGGTTGTAAACCTTCCAACAAGAAAAATGCCAAAAATAGCTAAGATAAGCCTTCCTTCAACAAGTGCACCACAATTTCAGCCAATAACCCTAAGAGGGCCAAAAATTTCAGACCTCACCCAATAGTGAGTGAAAGATGATGAAAATAAGAGAGTTTTAGCTCTCTATTTATACAATAGCAATGACCTTAATTAAATTTTAGGTCACCAAAAGGCCGACAAGGCCAAAATACATAATAATACATTTTTACATTAAATGTCAGAATTCAAAACCCTAATCAAGAAAAAGTGAATACATCATGCCCTTTTTAGGGTGACGTTAGCCCTTCCTAGGGAAACACAGGCCTCCTGGAGAAAAACGTTAGGCCTCCTTGGGCCTCTAGAAGCTGCCACACGTGCCAAACATGCCTCAACTGCCTCCCAAAACTCCCATATCACTGGATGACATCATAAGATGTCCTGGGTGACATCATGGGCCTTTCAAGGCCAACGTCCTAGTGGAAAGGGCACAACCCCCATGGGTAAGGATATGCCAAGCTGCCTCTGTGGAACGTCCTCTGCTTCTCCGGTCCAAACCCCTCTGACCTGTCTTTGCCCCCTGCTGGGGTCTCAGCATCCATCTGGTGGGCTCTCAAACCCATGGAGGTTTGAAATAATCATCTCCCCATGTGTACCTGTCCATAATGGTACCTGTCCGTCAGGTATGGTCCTGCACATCAACAGATACACCCTCCATGGGATCATAAGTCACAGGGATCATAGCAATGTCAATCACATCCAATCATCAATTTTATTAAACATGTGCATAAAACCCCTTTTACTCAGTCAAGTGCTCAAAGACATTATACAAATATGCAAGGCAAGTTTGGAGGAAATAACAGGGCATCCTATTGGGCTAGTGTCCACTGGATGTGGGATGTTTCTGGGGGAAATCAAATCCAAGTCATGTTACTGGATGAGGTGCATAAGGAATGTCCTAACAAGGGGTGCAGTGATAGCAGGGAAATGCATGGCTTACCTATGGGTGCCTTCGTAGAAGGCGAGTTGCACCTGTCTTGGATGCAAATGTTTCCAAGCCCGTTCACGCCTTTTATCTTTGTTCTTTATTGCTTTTTCTTTCAAGAAGCTAATCAGGGGACAATTCCCTAGCGTGGTGACCAGTGGTGGCAATGTTACCCACAAGCACTTTCATGGAAATGAGAAGCCTGGCTCGCGATGAGACCCCCTTTCTCTTGGCTATGCTACCAAGAGTCAATACCTTGGCGTGGTAACCAGCTACTAATAGTGTCATACCGCTAGATGCCAATGGAGCTAATAGGTTGGCTTGTGATGAGACCCCCTATCCTCTAACTAGGTATCGTTTTATTATTTTTTTATGGGTCCCTTTGTTTCTTGTTGAGAAGCCTTTTACTGCTTTCTCGAGGATCCCTGGGCGAAGCATCTCAAGGTTTTATTTTTTAGGCTTTTATCTTTTGCCAACTGCTTTTACCTTCTGGGTCTTTAGCCCCTTCTTCCCAAAAGGTAAGGTGCAACCCTTAAATGATTGACTAACCCAATGCCCGTACCAATGTAATGGGATGGATGAGTGGGAGTAAGATGGAAAATGGTAAGTATGATGGGAGCGGATGATGACTCTTCATGAATCCCCCCAGTGGAAACTCAAAACCTATGGGCACAAGCTTACTAGGGCATCCTGTCATTCCCCCCAGACATGGTCAAGTGGATAAGTATAAGATCCAAGCACCCATTAGAAACAAAAAGAACTAAATGCACATATTCAAAGGTTTTGATGATCAGAGTGACACATACCATGATACCCGGACTCATTACCTCATGGAGCAAGATCCATCTCTAATATAGGACCAAGTCGAGGTGATGGATGTTGCTGCTGCTGACAAAGTGGAGGCACTAAAGGAAGAAAAGATGGGCCCTCCATGGCCATGCTCGAGTCGATCTGGCTCTCGGTACTCCATGTCTAGGACTTGTGGGCCTTGAGACAACATCTCCTTAGTTACCCCTAAAGTGGGGGAATAACAAAACCTATGGACCAAAAAATCCACTGAATTAGCTTTTTGACAATATAGTAAAAATGGGGTGTGCTCAATACAAATCATCCCCTAAGGATTGGTTTAAATTACTTGTCACTCAACATTGAATATCCACATGGATCATCAATATTCATATCAACTTAGTTGTATCGAGAGGAGAGCACTGAGGACAACACCCATCCCCTCTTGGATGCATGATTCATCCTCAAATTTGTGTATTGAATTCCTTAGCATGAAGTTGTGTTATCATTGTGGGATAATAGAATATGGGCACAAGTGAAATGGGAATACCTTCAGTGAAGATTAGCTAGTGTCAGGCCTCTAGGTAAGTGAATTTGGGTGGATTGTATAGGATCCTAGCTATAGTATGTCACCTATGAGAAATTTTATTGAGATAGAATGGAGGACTATTGTTTCAGCTCAAGTTTCTTGGTTTTGATACCTTGTATCTCTATTTCTTTGGTGTGTTGGATTTAACAAAAAGAAATTTGATGAACCTCTAGGGAAAGTGACTCAAGTATTTCTCCAACCCTATCTCTTCTTGGTTGGATTTGTCTGTGTTATTTCAATGTGGACATCCATTTGTAGAGTTGAGAGAAAGGAAAATCTAGACAAAGGTGTAGGTTTTCTAGGGTAGAGGTCTTTATATTGGTTCTATTCTTTATTTGGTTTGGTTTGTTGGATATACAACTTGGAAACTGGTTGGTTTCTTTGGTGTTATTTCTTTCTGGATTGCCTCACGCTTTGTAACTTGTAAGGATTGTCTATTAAAAAAGCTCATCTTTTTCAGTTCTCTATGTGTGGTGCACGTAGCCATATTTTTCATTTTTTGGGTCAAAGTCTCTATCCAAGTGTCAACCTTCCTTGCCTATTTTAGATTGAAGGATTTGAGGCCTAGGGTGTAGATATGGAGAACATGGATGTATTATAATTCATGTGAGTTTTGAGGAGACACGAGGAGTATATACAATCCAACAAGATTTATTTGCTTTCTATAACATCCAAGGTGCATAAGAATGGCCGACATTATGTCTCTCAACACACAACTATTATGAACTTATTGGTCCATAAAAAATAGAGGTTGAATATCTTGGAGGCTAGATGTAACATGCTATAGAATTTGGCACTTAATCTTCGCACAGATTCTCTCATCAACATCTAACAACAAGGACCCAACAAACTCTGCTCAAGTTGAATTGAAAGAATAAAAGATGGTTCATCAGCTCAAGGAACCAATGGACATTGAGAAACAACACTCTCCTCTCTCATATGTTAGTCAAGAAGAAGCTAATAGATTACATGTTTTTCATTAATGTGTAATGTTTTGTAGAGTCATAAGAATTTTAGGTGTTTTTGTCAAGGAGGAAACTTGCAAAAAAATCTGGAACATCTATTTTGTGGTTTGCAGTAAACTACATTATGTAGTATCAAAGAGCTATTTGACTCCGGGATCTGAAACTCTAAGGAAAGCCTTTGTATACAGTTGTTAGCATTAGCTACAACATTTTAAATAATATAATATTTCCATGTTATATATATATATATATATATTACTTTGGAATAGAGCATGGAGAAACCCATGAGGCACTTCGATAACTTGCTCATTTAAGAGCTCAACATGTCACTTGCAGGAATTGAGCCTGGGTGGGGGAAAACACCCTCAACACAAACCACTCGAGCTAAACTTTGATATCTAGGTTCTCCTCATTGGATCTCCCACATTCTCATGAGTTTGTGTGTGAAGTCAAAGGGATACTCTCCCTATTGTACATCTGGAAAGCTCAGCCTCCAATCTAAGGAATAGCCTCTTAAAGGCCACATATAGATTATATTTACTTTTTTGCAACACTTAGCACACATTGCACATAAGGTGGCTTGCAAACACAAGAGTCACTTTCACAATAAACTTAACCAACTCTAATTAAAATTTTACAACTACAATTCACACGACAATCTTCATTTCAGCAACACTACATATATCTTACAATTTGGCACTGGTCTCATTTACTTTACATTTACAACCATTTACTTCAAGCTTTTACAAAGTCCAACATTTTAATTTATCTTGAAGTATATTATTGCTTATTGTCATTTACTTGCAAGTATCATATCTATTTATATTTCATGCAAGTATCTTTTATGATTTGAATATCTTTTCCATAAGCAATTATAGTGAATGATTGATCTATGTTGCTAGTGTAGATTTACTTATTGTTATATTTCTCTTGTTGCAATGAACTCCTATAAACTAATTGTGCTTAGATTTAGTTTTGAGCCTTATATTATTTTTATTAGGGACTATGTGGTGAACCAACCCGGTTCACTATGTAAATATCCAAAATACTTGGAATACAATGTAGAAATCCATATAGGATAATGAGTTATATATTAAATAATAGATGTATAAGAATATGAGATGATTACAATGAGAATGAGGGCCCGTTTATATATCCTCACAGGGGGTTCCCTTTCATGAATAAGCACGTCCTTTAGATAAGACATGACTTTTGATTTATGATGTGTTTAATTATTATATTTAATTATTATTAATTATATCTATTTCTATATATATTGTGTTCATAACATTGTCTTCCCCTTAAAAATGCTTTGTCCTCGAAGCATACTTATGGAAGACTTATCTCTTTGGCTTGTAATATCGTCTCCTTATTATGTATTCCTGAATTAGTGATCATTGAGGACTTGAAACGATAGGATCTTCTAAGCACTGTGTAGACCCGTCGAATTGTAAGGGATTCTACCCACCTTAAATCGATCTTCTACACAATGGTGCTTTTATGGGGTTCTTATAGACAATTTGATGTATTTTGACTCCCATGATAACTTCTACCTTGAGCATCATTTGTAATGGAGGTAATAATTTTTGACATATTTGTCATTTGTTTCTGTGGATACATTGATTGGTTGAAGTATTGATTTTTGTGATTAGGATGTCTATAATGCATCCTTGCAACCTGATCTTTACTTTGTGTATTTGTAGCTTCTTCTTGATTAACACTTGGAATTGAGTCTTTTTCATAGCCCTGGCTTGTTTCTACTTCGACATGTGAAGACCTCTTTACATCAACTGAATCCCTTTGAGCTGTAAGGTTAACATGGTTTGTGTTAATTGCATTATCCACCATTAAGATTTTTCCATTTGAAGACTTTTGTAGTTCCATAGGTTCAATCATTGTCTCTTTATCTACCAATGATTCATTATTGATAAGTTGTTCTAACTTGTCTTGTATCGTCTTCTTATCACTCTTTATCTTCTTAATCTGGGTGAGTAAACTTTGATTATGGACTTTTAGGGGTGAGTTTTCTTCCTTATCTACTTTGTCGACTTTGTTCTTGTCTTCCTTCTTCGATTCTTCCTCTTTCAACATTATGATCTGTTCCAATAATCTTTTATTAAGGTTTTTTAAACGCGAGGTTTCTCCATTTTTTTTGCCTAATTTCTTATCGTTCTTCAACTTCTTGATTTGTTCAACCAAGCTTTGATTATGTTTCTTTAAACGACCATTCTCTTCATCCTTCTCTGATAATTTCTTAATGAGATCGTGATTAGCTTGTCCTAATTTCTGATCCCCATGCTTCTTATCTTTTGACTCGTTGACTTGTACCAATAAATTTTGGTTATGATCTTTTAAGTGAGAAATGTCTTTGTCTTTTTCCTGTAATTTTCTTTCAAGATTTTGTTTCTGTCTCTCTTCTTGTTTTTTTAGAATTTGTTCCAACCCAACTTGAAATTGTAAATTTTTGTTGTGTTGTTGATAATGAATTAATTGGTTTTCTAATTCTTTTATTTTCACTTCCCAATGGGTGTCACCTTGATTTTCTACTAAAATAAAAAAGGTTTTACAATATGGGCAAGGGCGAGCTCCATTCATAAAACCCCTTTCATTCTCTTCCTCTTTTGCACAACAACGACATTTTGCCGAAAATGTATTCTTTGTAGATGTCACAGTTCACTTCTTATTTTTCAAAAAATGATAAATGTAAAAGGGGATCTTCTCTTTAATGGTAATGTTCTCCTCTTAGAATATATACATATAATATCGTTATACTTTATAAATAGTACCTTATGTTTTGACTTATAATAAAATTAATTTTTATACTCTTGACTATTTGTTAGCAGCGGTTGACTATTTGTTAGCAGCGGTTAGGGCTCAACAAACGTAACCCTAAGTTTTGTGAAATACTTATTTAGAGGTAAATACACACACACACACACACATATATTATATATGGTATGGAATAACATGGGCCAATGGTTTTCCAAAACCATAGGATGGTAAATCTCTAAAGGTAAAATAAAATATCCACTTTTCCTTTTCTTTGAAACTTTTTCTTTTAAATTAATTTTTCTTACTTTTTAAATGACAATTAACTTAACTAATGCCAAATATGGAATATTTCCTTCAAACTTCTTGGTGTGCACTTATACTTCTTCACATGCACCTTAAGAAAACCTTTTATTTTTTTTCTTTTCTTTAGTTTTTTTCTTCTCCTCTTCTTTTTTTTTGATTTTGTGTAGAATGACTTTTTTACTTTCACTGAAATGTGTAGAATATTTGATTTATAAATGGCCAATGGCCAATATGAGGTCAAAGACCTAATTTTAGAGAAACTCTATCTGTGGCCAAAAGTCAGATCAAGACAAAGCTCTGATACGATTGTGGTGAACCAAGTCGGTTCACCAGGTAAATACCCATAAAGGATAATATATTAAATAATAATGTATATGAATATGAGATGATTACAATGAGAATGAGGGCCCATTTATATATCCTCACAGGGGGTGCCCTTTCATGAATAGACATGTCCTTTAGATAAGACATGACTTTTGATTTATGATGTGTTTAATTATTGTATATAATAATTATTAATTATATCTATTTATATATATATATTATGTTCATAACATACTACCCCCCTTTGCTTTGTTAGGAGTTGGCCTAAATGAAGGAGTCAAGGATCAAGTGACAACACCTTGACTCAAGACTTGCCCCCAAGGACACACCCAATGGATTGAAGGTTTCTTCCACGCTACCCAAGGTATGTATAAAGGAGACAACACATTCTAAGCTCGAAAGTGTCCTGCATGTATAATGCCAAGCACCGTTAATCAAGATACCTGAAGAAGATGACGAGGGATTTATGGGACTCCTTGAAAAGGAAATGGTATCAAGCTCATGTCTCATAGTAGATAGGGCATCAAAAAATGAAATGCTCCTTTGTCTCAATCTTGTGTGGGTGGAAAAGTCAACAAACCTCATTTGCTCGCAAAATATGGTGATCAACTTCTCCCAAGGATGACAGTAATTGAATGGAGAGAGCCTATAGAAGGAGATGCTCACTAACTGTAATAGGAGCATAACCTCAACAACCCAACAATGGAATTGTTAGGGGGAACTAATATAGATAATGGAAATTCCATTTGAGGAATGGTATGCAAGGTAAGGGTATCGATCTCTACCAACATTCAAATCAATGAAGTTTCAGACTCAATGAAGTAGTGAAACTAGTCTCAAAATGGCCTTGACCCGGAAGGGTTAAGATGCAAATTTGGCCTTGATAATGTGTTGGGGAACAATCCTCTTACACCAAATGATGTGACAAAGCAAGAGAACATAAACCCTCCCCATCCTAGCCCAATCCTCCTCTATCAAACTTGGTCCCCAAACCTCAAATCATTACAAAATTGTGGCCCTTGTAATGTTGTCCAAAAGTTCCATCTTGGATGGAATGTCCCGAAAGTGGTGTTGAAAACATAGTTGCTCCAGAAGGGTTAGGGACCCATAGCCCTTGTTGAGTTGAGGATGGAGAACATGAAAGTTTAAGTGGTGTTGATCTCAATATCCTCACTCTGGAGACCCTCTGGAGTGGAGATCGAGAGGACCACATTGTCTAAAGAGTAGGATGGAGATCAAGACATGATGGTTGAGGAAACTATCCTTGGGTTGGATATGCTCTTGCAAAAAGGATTCCACATGTCTATATATATATATCTTGAATAGTGTGGGTAAGAGAGGACACCCTTGCTTTACCCCAATGGTACTCCTAAGAAAATATAACAACCCATGCATTATGCGGAAGTGACCCACAAAACAAACTTGTAGAAATGCATAATAATAGTGAGGAGAGTCTCCAAAATGTCAATGGCTCTGAGTCTCCAGAATAGGTATTCCCTTGAGACTAAATCAAATGACTTTTTAGGTCGACAAAGCAATAAAATAATTTTGAATAGCAATGTCTCACCTCCTCTATGATGGCTTTGAGGGTGAGGATACGGTCGATGGTCTGGTACTACAGTCGGAAACCTACCTATCCCTTGGCTTGAAGAAGTCTCTCATCAAGTATCATTGATAATATCCGATGGAAGGCAATGACATATAGCTTGGAGAATGTGTGACCCACCATGATTGTTTGATAGTTATTTGGATCAACACTAGACCTTGATTTGTGGATCGGGTGGATAGTGTGTTGGGACCATGTAGGTGGGAGCCTTGAGCCAACCACATGATTAAATAGATCAACAATGTAGACTAATGCATGAATGCCATGTTTGAGGAACTCTGCCTAAAATCCCTCCACATTTGTTGCTTTGTTGATGTTCATGTCCTATATCGCTTGTTGGATGTTTGAGTCCCAAAACATGTGACGAAAAGATTAGGGGGAGGTGACGAGGACAAGGGATTGCTCAAGAACATCATATAGGATGGTTGTCTGGGTAAACAAGGAATGGGGTAAAAGTAAAGGGGTAGATTGGAGTGACAAGGGATGAGGATGTGCCAAAAGGTTTTGGGAGAGTGGAGAAGGTCAATACACAATTACCTTCTCCTGTAAGTGAGAAAGAGATGTTTCTTGCATTGAAGGAGATAACAATAAGACTTCCTAAGATTGGGGTAATAGGAAAGGTCATGTAAGAAGGCATGGTGAAGTCGTTTATGGTATGATTTGCATTCTTCATCATACCATTGTTTCATTCCACTAGATATGAATGTCGGGGAGTGAGAGGGGGATATGGTAATTTGGGGTTAGTTATTAGTTGTTGCTCCCCAAATAGTTGAACAGAGTAGGGTGTATTTGGAGGATGTCGACTCAAGAGATGAGAAATGCGAAAGTGGGGGGAGTATTTAGTGGAGATGGGTAGGATAGGCATCAATGTCACCATCATCAAACAAAATGGTGGTCTAACAAGACTGGATCAAAGGTTATTGCAAAACATTTCAAACTTATCACAGACAAGATCACTTTCAAGGAACAAGGGGGTTTCATTAGGGAAACATAGATCCTCGATGGAATTATATGGCTGAAAATACTACTCATTCATTGAAATGCAACAAGAGGCCAATAATGGTGATAAATATCAATATGTCAAGAGCTTACGATAAGTTAAATTGGTAGTTTATGAACATAATTCTATCAGACTTTCATTTCAATGAAAATTCAATTAATTTGTTCCATAACTTTGTAAAGTCATCTTTCTTATCAATTATGGTTAATGGGGCCCATTCACAACCTTTCATTCCAAGTAGGGGAATTCAATAAGGTGACCCTTTGTCCCCTTTCTTATTCATTTTCATAGTTGAAAGTCTAAGTAGGTCCTTGGCAAGAGAAAAAATCATATGCTCTATCTAAGGGTTTCAACTAGCCCCTAGCCCAAACCATCTCTCGCACCTCCAATTTGTTGACGACTCTGCTCATGTGAGAAGCTTCAATGTGTGATGTGATAGATTTTAACTTGGACGCTTAACTTTTGGCCTTTGGCAACCGACAAGTCAAAGATCTTTTTCTTCAACATTAGGATGGTTGTTTAAAGAAATATTTGTAAAATTCTTGCTTTCCTAGGGGGTCAGTGTCACCAAAATATCCATAGTAGTCCCTTAGATTATGAAATCCAAAAGAAACCTTTCTTGGGAGGCCTTCCTCGAGAAGATCAGGGTAAGGCTAAACAACTAGAGTTTTAGGCACTTATCCTTGGCTAGTCAGATTCAATTAGTAAAAATAGTCTTGCAAAAACTATACCCATCTATATATTCTTGATGCTAAATGAGCCTTTGAAGGTCCTTAAAGCAATCAAGCAACTCCAAAGATACCTTCTAGTTGTACCATTTTCCCTCTAGCTCCTTATCTAGAGATAAAATGTTTTTTGGTTGCCTAGAAAGACACATGATATCCCAAGACCATGGGAGGATTGGGAATCTGAAACATCTAGTTAATGATCAAAGGATTTGGAGGAAGGTTATATGGAGATGGATCAAAGATAAGGAACCTCTCTCAACCCAGTCTGGAGAGACAAATATACCCCAAGAATCGGTGAGGAAAGCCTTATCCATATGGAATAAACAATCCCTCGTTCTTTTCTTTAGAATAGTGTAAGTTGGCCCTTGACTTAGTTAAAAGGTTTCTCTTCTAGACGGGGGATTGGAGAACAGTGAGATTCTGTGAGGATTCTTGGCACCAATTGATTCCTTTGTAAAGGGAAGAACATGTGTCATGCCAAGGATTCTACTCAATAATGTTAGGTTTTGGTGCATGGTTACCCTACTAGAGAACATGAAAGGTCCAACACAGTTGTCCAAATGGGATCTCTTTGGTTTCAAAAGAGTCCATATGGTAGATGTTGGACTTATGCATGCTGAGGAGAAAAGTTTGTCTTTACATTTTAAGATAGGGTAAAAGAGGAGACAAATATTTTTCTGTAAAGGAAGCCTATAGACTCTATTTAGACTCAGACCAGGGAGGACATGTTGAAATATTGTAACTGCGAAGAATATTCTAATTATAATTGAGTTATTATCATGTAGATCAATACCCTTTTGTGGATTGATCATGTCAGGACTTATGTATGAACAAATCCCCTTTTATGGATTGGTCAAACCCCAGTAAAATGATGCTAATTTAGAAGTCAACCCCTAGGGCTAATTAAAGTGGTTTTAGCCACTAGTTGGAGAAGTCGGCCCTCCTTGATGAAAATACACAACCCTAACGCTCCTCAGCTAGTATAAATATGAGAGGCTAGTGCCTCATTCAGTCACTCATTCAAGTCACTCATCTAGTGCGCAAGTTTGAAGGAAGCTGCAGTTAGAAKAAGGAGAAGAGAGAGGTGTATTTCTCARTCTTGGATATTMTCTAGTGTTTGGTCTTTTATCTTGGCATTGTATTGGAAATCTATATTAWGGAAGTTTTTGTTGGGTTTTCTCCCMCGTGAGGGTTTCCCAKGATAAAATGTTGTGTACCTTGTGATTGTGTTTCTCTYAATGATCCTGCTTATGCTATTATTGTCYAGTAAATTGAAAATAACTTAATAGAAGCTCTAAATTTAACATGGAATCARAGCTTGACTGAATAGAGCACCTTTSACYGGGTAACCAAAAACGTCATTATTGTCGTACAAGAAAATTAAGGCTTTTGTTGGAAGGTAGCCTAAAAACCATCTAGGGAAGTCYGTCCTAGCCTAGCAAACTCATTGGCATCTTGAGCGCACCTTTTCAGTGGCCAGAGCCTCCGGAAAGTGAAACCCTAGTTTTCACTGGTACCAGAAAACCAAGAAACTAGAACCAGTTCCAGAAGTACTAATCCAGATTTGCATAGGTCCAATTTCAAGGGGTAAAATTTGGATTTTCTGAAAAAAATTGCACCAACCTACTCGTATCAGCCCAACACATCTCCTGGTAAGTTTGGATTCAATTTATGGGCACTTTCATTTTTTGGTCATTTTCCGAGCTCCAGGTCAAGATGTCTGCAAGCACTAAGCTTGTTGACAAGTTAGAAGGYGTGGAAAACTTTCGTGCCTGGAATTACATGATTKCACTTATTCTTGAAGAGAATGACCTTGCAAAATTCATAAAGGAAAATGTACCAGAACCCGCAAAAGCTGCAGCCAAAGAAAAGTACTAGAAGGATATGGTTAGGGCCAAAAGAATCATTGCAGATTCTATTAAAGATCACTTGATCCCTCAAGTGTCTTCTAAGAATACTCCAAAAGAAATTTTTTGTGCCCTAACCAGAATGTATGAAGGAAGGAATATCAACTGAAAGATGAATATGAGAACCCAACTCAAGAATACAAAGATGTAGAAACGAGAAACCATTCATGACTATTTCTCTAGGGTTTCTCAATTCAATGAACAACTAGAAGCAATTGGAGACAACCTAGATGAAGATGAACTCTTAATGGTATCACAAGACCTTGGGATGCCTTCATCCAAACTATATGTGCAAGAAAGGAGAAACTCCAATTTAACAGTCTTTGGGAAGAATGTGTTCAAGAAGAAGCAAGAGTAGCTAACCGAGAAGCAATACTACTAAGGGATGAATATCAAGCCCTATATGCTCATGCTAAAGGAGGAAAGAAAATGTCTCACTTCCAGAAGGAGACCCACATACATAAAGAATCTCACTCCCTGGAGAGATTCACCCATTTCCATAAAGAATCTCACCCTCCAAGGAGATTCCAAAAGTTTCAGAAAGGTCAAAGAAGAGAAAAAGATTTCTCCTCTTATCAATGTTATCATTGTGATAAAATGTGACATATTGCTAAGAATTGTCCAGCCATAAGAGAAGAATACAAGAAGAGAAATAACAAAATACGCCATGTCCATGTAGTTGAAGATGATAAGCCACCCACAAAGATGATTAAAGAAAATATTGAAGACTATGTTTTATTCTCTGCCCTCTCAGGATTTGTGTCACATGGAGAGGATACTTGGCTCATAGACAGTGGTGCCTCTAAGCACATGACATGTCAGAGAGACATTCTCTCTAGCCTTACAGAAAAGAACTTTCCCCAGAAAGTTACACTCAGAGATGATTACCGATACCCTATCAAAGGAGTGGGAGAATCCACCTAAAAACTTGATTCACGGACCCCGATGAAAATGAAGGATGTACTCTGTGTACCAGGTTCGACAAAGAATCTTCTTTCTATCTCAGATTTAGATAAGAAAGGTTTACATTCATAGATGGTGAAGTCCTTATGTGGCCCAAAGGAAAAACCATAGAAGATGCAATTGTTATCGGAACAAAAGAAGGTGGCCTGTATAAATTAAAAGGTCACTCACATGCATCCTTGACTCACTCCACTGAGATTCCATGTGAACTTTGGCATAAAATACTAGCTCACATAAACTACAAATCCTTACCATATGTAAGCAAGGTAGTTACAGGTCTACCAAAATTTAAGGTTGATCACGAAGGTGTGTGTAAGGGATGTGCACAAGGAAAGAACATAAAGAATCCTTTCCTGAAGAGCAACAATAAACCAGAAAGAATCTTGGAGCTCATCCATTCAGATGTATGTGGCCCAATGCCATCAACCTCTCTTAGTGGGTATGTATACTATGTGTCGTTTATTGATGATTATTCTCTCAAGACTAGGGTTTATTTCTTGAAATCAAAAAATGAAGTGTTTGGAAAATTCAAGGAATTCAAAGCCTTGATAGAGAATCTCTCTGAAAGAAAAATCAAGATACTCAAGTCAGATAATGGAGGAGAATACACCTCAAAAGAATTTGTAAGATTTTGCAGAGATGTCGAGATTAAGAGGGAGCTCACCACTCCCTATAATCCTCAGCAAAATGGTGTAGCAGAAAGAAAGAATATAACTATAATGGAAGCAATGAAGACTATGATCCATGATCAAGATCTTCCAATGCACTTATGGGCTGAAGCAACAAGAACATTAGTGTATGTCCAAAATAGATTATTCCATAGTGCACTTGGATTCAAAACCCCTGAAGAAATGTTCTCCAGAAAGAAGCCAGAAGTAAGCCATCTCAAGATATTTCGCTGTCAAGTGTTTGTACACATTCCAAAAGAAAGGAGAACCAAGCTGGACCCTTCAGGAAAGAACGGAGTATTTGTTGGATACTGTGAAGTCTCTAAGGCCTTCAAAATTTACATACCAGGTTACCATCACATTGAGATCAACAAAGATGAAACCTTTGATGAAGATGCAACACTCGAGAAATCAAGGAGATGCCAGCTTGAAGAAGTATATGAAGAAGAGCATGTAGCTCCCAGAGTTGTAAAACCAGTGAGGGAAGTTACATATATCCCTGATGATGATATTCCAGAAGATCATGATATGACAGAATCTCAAGAACCTCCCTAAATGACGATCTCTCACAAGAGAAAGCCAACTTGGGCAAGGGAACTTCTTCAAGATGGAGAGAAGTATGGTGCCCCAAAAGGAACCATGAGACAAATCAAGAAACCTAAGCCATTCTCCAATTACATGGTTTTGATGTGTGATCTCATAGAAAATGAGCCTACTTGCTTTGAAGAAGCCATTTAGAAGAAAGAATGGGTAGATGCCATTACAGAAGAATACCAATCCATTATAAATAATGATGTATGGGAAATAGTTCCCAGACCGAAGAACAAATATGTGGTATCTTCCAAATGGTTATACAAGATAAAACATGTTGCAGATGGGAGTATTGAAAAACATAAAGAAATGTTCGTAGCTCGTGGCTTTTCTCAAAAGGAAGGCATTGATTATGAAGAGACGTTTGCTCCTGTAGCCAGATACACTTCTATCAGAACAATTATAGCTCTTGCAACCAATATGAAGTGGAAGTTACACTAGATGGATGTGAAAACAACCTTCTTAAATGGTGTTATTGAAGAAGAAGTGAATATAGAACAACCACAAGGGTTTGAATTTGAAGATAGAAAGGGTGATGTCTACAGGTTGAAGAAGGTATTTGACAATATTTAAATCATGTTATATGCTCTTTTATAAGACAATATTTAAATCATGTTATATGTTTTTTTATAAGATAATATTTAAATCATGTTATATGCTCTTTTATAAGACAATATTTAATTTTATAAAACAATATTTAAATCATGTTATAATATTTAATTTTAAATCATGTTATATGCAAGACAATACTTAAATCATGTTATATGCTCTTTTATAAGACAATATTTAAATCATGTTATATGCTCTTTTATAAGACAATATTTAATTTTATAAGACAATATTTAAATAATGTTATATAATATTTAAATCATGTTATATGCTCTTTTATAAGACAATATTTAAATCATGTTATATGCTCTTTTATAATTTTTGTGTTGTGTTAGTGCTTATCTCCAATTATTTTTTATAAGACAATATTTAAATCATGTTATATGCTCTTTTAATTATTTTTTATAAGACAATATTTAAATCATGTTATATGCTCTTTTATAATTTTTGTGTTGTATTAGTGCTTATCTCTAATTATTTTTTATAAGACAATATTTAAATCATGTTATATGCTCCTTTATAATTTTTGTGTTGTGTTAATGTTTATCTCGTGGATTTGGAGATTGGGCCTCAATAACCAATAACTTTTTATAAGATAATATTTAAATCATGTTATGTATAAAGATCTTATTGAAACAAAATTTATCACTTTTTCCAAAAGAATCCTTTGATATTTTTATAAGATAATATTTACCAATATTTAAACCATGTTATATGCTCAAGAGTATCTTCCAAATGGTTATACAAGATAAAACATGTTGTAGATGGGAGTATTGAAAAACATAAAGAAATGTTTGTAGCTCGTGGCTTTTCTCAAAAGGAAGGCATTGATTATGAAGAGACGTTTGCTCCTGTAGCCAGATACACTTCTATCGGAACAATTATATCTCTTGCAACCAATATGAAGTGGAAGTTACACCAGATGGATGTGAAAACAACCTTCTTAAGTGGTGTTATTGAAGAAGAAGTGAATATAGAACAACCACAAGGGTTTGAATTTGAAGATAGAAAGGGTGATGTCTACAGGTTGAAGAAGGCCCTGTACGGGTTGAAGCAAGCTCCTAGAGCTTGGCATGGCATAATTGACAGTTTCCCGACGAGCTTGGGCTTTACCAAGAGTAAAGCTGATTCTAACCTTTACTTCAAGGTTATGAATGATGAGCTAGTTATATTGTTGTTGTATGTGGATGACTTGTTCTTAACTGGAGAAGAAAAGCTCATCACTGATTGTAAGAAGAAGTTCGTGGAAAATTTGAGATTAAAGACCTAGGCCTGATGCATTATTTCTTAGGTCTTGAAGTTTGGTAGAGCCCAGAGAAGATCTTCCTTAACCAAGGGAAGTATGCAGTTGAAATACTAAAGAGGTTTGATATGTTGGAATGTAAAGCCATGAACACACCCATGGAAACAAAGTTGAAGCTCCTTGTTGATATTTCGTCAGAATTGGTTGATGCTATTCTATATAGACAGATCATTGGATTGTTGATGTATCTGACAAATACCAGGTCAGATATATGTTTTGTTGTGAACACCTTGAGTTAGTACCTAGTAGAGCCCAGACGTATACACCTTGTTGCTGCAAAACATGTGATGAGATACCTTAAGGGTACGTTGGACTTTGGTCTCTGTTCTAATGGAGATCGTGACTTCATACTGGTTGGTTATACTGATTCAGATTGGGCTGGAAGTGTTTCTGATAGAAAGAGCACTTTAGGATGTTGTTTCAGTTTGGGGTCAACCATGACTTCATGACAGAGCAGGAAGCAATCCAGCATTGCTCTCAACACGACAGAAGCAGAATACATTGCAACATGTTCTGCCAGTTGTGAAGCCATATGGCTTCGTAAATTGTTGACACGTCTATTCGATCCGGAGATGGAAGCCACCATGATTCTATGTGATAACCAAAGTTGCATAAAGATGAAGGAGAACCCTCTGTTCCATGATAAGTCAAAGCACATAGAAATCCAGTATCACTACTTTCGTGATATGATGCAGAGGGGAACTGTAAAGCTCCAATATGTTGGCACAGATGAGCAGGTTGCAGATGTGTTGACTAAGCCTATGTCTCGTATAAAGTTTGAATACTTTTGAGACAAGCTTGGTATAGTCATAAAGGACCTCCCTTGAAAGGGGGAGTGATGTTGATGATACTATGGTATCCTGACCAACAATGGGTAGCTCAGGTAGGATTTTATATCCTAGGGGACTGATTATCCCTGGATAGATCCCAAAGGTCCGGTAAGGACGGTCTATCAGAGTACCTATGCATGTATATGCCAGCTGTGGTCAGGTGTGGTAGCTCCGTTAGGATTTTATATCCTAGAGAATCTTTTGATTCTTGGACAAATCCCGAAGATCAAGTAAAGATGGTCTATCAGAGTAGCAAAACACCACACTAATAATTCAATAAGACTTTGAGATACAATTCAATATCACATTGTAGTAA
>ML823567.1:191397-202573 GCA_009831015.1 Picea engelmannii
GGTTGAAAAGAGGAGACGTCCTAGGCCTAGTTAGACTACACCTAGGGTTTTCTCCTCCTAGGGTTTGAAGGCCTTGCCTTTGCAACACCTTCTCCCTTAAATTTGTGCTTTGAAGCTAGCCGTTTTGCCAAGAGCTTTTAGAGGAGGAAGGAGCACGAGGCCTTGCTTAAGCAACACCGGAGTGAACCTCCTTCCCCTAGGGTTTTGATTCTAGGGCCCTGACATTGCAACACCTTGGAACCCTACCTTCTAGTCTCTAAGTTTAAGTCCTCCTGAGACCTTTTGCCCTTGCTTTGACTCCATTTACCCTAAGGCACTGGTAATTTCTCCAACGTTGAGCTTTAGGTGTACAAAATCATCTTTCAAACTTTAATTTTTTTTGAAACCCTAACTAACCCTAACACTGCTAACCTAGTTTGACGTCATACTTGATGCAACACTCTTTCTAACCAATAAATAGGCAATTAAATGATGACGTCAAGCATTTATTGAGTAATTGTTGATTGAAAATACTGTTGGCTTGGTCATTTTTGTAGACATTGATGAATTGGTGATCTTACATAGGCTATTTAGCATAACGTTGACTTCATCTTGTCTATTATATTGCTTATTAAACGAAATCAGATAATTAAGAAGTACTAACCCTTTGAGTTATAGCCTGCAAATATTGTATTGCATTGTTATCATCTTGTTCCAGGCAGGTGTTTTCAACAGGGACTTCACTTCTTTATTGGCTGATTAGCCGGATTATCTGATACTGGTGGTAACCTGCGAGGAGGGAAAACCTTAACTCTTGACCTTTTATTTATTGCCTCTTCAAACCCCAGGTTACTGGGGACGTCTCCCCTGGGATAACCTCCCTAAACAGAAAGAACCTCCCCATCGAGGTGACATTGGGTGGGGAAGGTTCCTGTTACGCCAGTTTGTCCTCTATCCCATAGCCTGTGACCTAAAAATACAAACTGCGCGATAACAGAGCCCTATGGTAGTTAGTGTCTAGGAATATTGTAAATGACCATGCCAAACATCTCCTAGAGTCTTGCAAAATTCCGTCGAGTCTAAGGTATTTTTTTTAATTTTTAAAAATTACTTAGTTAATGGTAATTTTAATTAATTTTTGATAAGAATTGTAAAAACTAGGTCCTTGGGATTTTGATAGGTGTATTTGTCCTCAAACGAAATAGAATGAGACTCCATACACCCTTGGACCAAATTTCAGCTCAATTGGACAAGTTTTGTTAGGTGTTTGTCCATAAGGAGTCTAAGTCAGTCTCAAACAACAATTTAATTGCTTGATTTGACATAGTCAAAATGTCAAATTTTTGTAATATTAGCAAAATGGTTAGAGAAAAGATGGGAGATGATACCTAAACCCCTTTCCTAAGCTATCCTAACCCTTTTCTAACCTTCATACCCCTTTCTCACCTAGCCATCACTTCAAAACGTCATCCCCCCTAGGGAAGTTGCGCCCCACTTCTAGAGATAACTTTAGAAAATTAAAAATAAAGTTGGTGGGTCCCCCCTCTCCCTAAGTGCGCCCTCCTTGAGACTCCACCTCATCCATTTGACTTGGTAGTGCTTGCCAACTCACACTCCACTTACTACCAAAACCCTAAGTGATTAAAACCCTAGAAAGTGCGCCCCCCTCTTGAGATTCTCAATGATGCTAAAGGAATGCCACTTGGAGAAGATCCAAGAGGGGTAGCTCTTGCTTCCTGTTGACCACCTATTTCAACTAGGGGGTCAACTCCATGTACGATGAAGATATGAACCATCATGTGCTACCAAGTCAGAGACTTACTGGTTCTACAAGGCAGTTTTGGCCTTCAACACTTTTTTTTGTAATGGAATTTCCGCTCCCTTGCGTGGGATTATAATGTAATGGGTCTGCATGGATCATAGTTAGGTCAGTTGCCTTAGGACTTCATCATTAGAGGAGTCCCTTTCAATGAGTGTTTTGTTTCCTCAGGTTATTAATTTGGCTTAACCAACCTTATTAATCTCCCTTGAGTTTTTCAGTCCCACAAATAATTCCTCCAAAGTGGTGAAAGGCGTTCCAATGGTCTAGCCCTCTAGTAGCTAGTGTCTAGGAATATTGTAAATGACCATGCAAGACATCTCTTAAAGTTTTGCGAAATTCCGTCGATTATAGATATTTTTTTTTAAAATTTTTTAAAATTGCCAAGTATCGGTAATTTTCATTAATTTTTGATAAAAATTGTAAAACCTAGGTCCTTGGGATTTTGATAGGGGTATTTGTGCTCAAAAGAAATGGAATGAGACCCCCTACACCCTTGGACCAAATTTCAACTCAATTGGACAAGTTTTGCTAGGTGTTTGTCCATGAGGAGTCTTAGTCATTCCAAAACAACAATTTAATTACTAGTATTGACATAGTCAAATTGTCAATTTTTGTAATTTTGAACTAAATGGTTAGAGAAAAGGTGGGAGATGATGCCTAAACCTGAGACTAGACTATCCTAATCATTTTCTCACCCTCACAACCCCCTCTTACCTAGCCACCACTTCATGATGTTATTCCCCCTAGGGAAGTTGCGCCCCCCTCCTTGAGTAAAATATGAAAAGTCAAAAATTAAAGGAGAGTGGGCCCTCTCTCCCCTAGTACGTCCTCCTAAACCCATCACCTCCCCCTTTGACTTGGAAAATGAGTGACAACTCATGCCATCTCACCATACCAAAACCCTAACCCTAAAAGTGCACCCCCCTCTTCGAGATTCTCAATGTTGCTTATGGAAGGACACTTGGAGGAGATCCACGAGGGGTAGCTCTTGCTCTCCAAGTATAAATACAACCCGTCCCCTCCTCATTCTGGACCAATTATTTTGCTACTGTTATTATGCCCAATTTTCTCCTCACTCTCCCATCTCTCCCATTTCTCCTCTCTCTCATTTTTGCTCTAGTTTTTGGAGAGAAGCTTGTTAGAAGTATTTGTAACAACCTTCTACTATCAATAAAGAAAATCTTTGGAGGACTTGTGGTGTTAAGAGTACTCTTGGTGCCATCTTTTACATGAGGAGATCTTGTTCATTTGCTTTCATTCTTCTTATGCATGCTTTGAGATTAATGGTAGGAATTTTTAGCAAAGTATTTTGCTAGTGTAGGTTTATGATAGTATTGTCATAGATCTAGTGAGTTTCTAGTTATTATTTCAAAGTATTTTGAGTTAATCTCTAGGTCCACTCACATTCCTCTTGTTTCTTGTAGCTTAGCTTTGGAGTTTGGCAAGATTATCTAGGGGTTTAAAGAGGAGATTTCAGATCTGAAAATCTTATCTTTTGACCCACATTCACCCTCTAAAATTTTTGCATTTCATTTCTGTTCTTTTCCATCATTTTATTGGGTATTCTAACACGTAGAATAGGTCACATTAATCATTATATATTGCTGTAATTTTCTGCAGAAAATTACTGTGTAAAAAACATAAATTTTCTTAACATTGTTGTCACTTTTTTAGTGTTTCCAACAAGCTTTTGCTTGCTGGTTTTTTGCAGGTTAGTGACTAAGGAGGTGTCCAAGAGGCCATTTGGGGCTGTTGACTGCCTCTTCAACATAAGTGGTCAACTCCATGTGCCATGAAGAGATGCATCATCAAATGCTCATTTGTTGAATACTTTTGGTTCTACAAGGCATTTTTGGCCCCAACACTTCTTTTTGTAACTGGAATTTCCGCACCCCTCCGCGGGTCAATAATGTAATATGTCTGCATGGATCATGTCTAGGTCAGTTACCTTGGGATCGGTTCACTGGGAGAGTTCCTTTCAACGAGGGTTTTTAATCCTCAGGTTATCAATTGGGCTTTTCAACCTTATTGATTTCCCTTGAGTTTTCCCCTCACACTTGCAATAATTCCTCCAAAGTGGTGAACGACGTTCCAGTGGGCTTATCGTTTGGTAACTATTGTTATGAATCATTGTAAATGACCATACAAGACATCTTAGAAAGTTTCGCGGAATTTCATCGAGTCTAAAGTAGTTTTTTTTAATTAATTAATTTTTAATTAAATTTCCCTAAGTTTGGAGGTTTAATTATTTAATCAATTGATTATTTTTGAGTAAAAATTGTAAAAACTAGGTCCTTGGATTTTTGATAGGGGTATTTGTGCTCAAAAGAAATGGAATAGCACCCCCTACATCCATGGGCCATGTTTCAGCTCAGTCGAACAACTTTTGCTATGGGTTTGTCCACCCGAAGTGTCAGTCAGTCAAAAACAACAATTTTAATTGCTAAAGTCCAAACATGGCAAAATTGTAATATTGTAAGAATGAGTTAAAAGGATGATAGAAGGTGGAAAAAGATAAGAGAGATGACTCCTAGCCTAAACCTACCCATTCCAACCCCTCCTAACCTTTTCACCCCTCTCACCCTCTCACCTCACTCAAAAGGTGACGCCCTCCTAAGGAAGTTACGCCCTCCTTGAGGGTGAGACGTGGCACCTTGGGTTCTCCTTGGTTTGTGGACCTTTCCCTTGGGTGGTGTGCTCTCCCTCACCCCCCACGTCCCTCCTTAACTCACCTCCACTCCCTTTCCCTCACTTATTGCACTCCACTCTTTCCTTTTCCCCCAAGTGGTGCGTCCTCCTTGAGGAGTTATGCCCCCCCCCCCACTTGGAAATTTCCAAAATAATTTTTAAAAAATTATTTAACTCTCTCCACTCCCTTGGCACGTATCCCATAGCCTCCCACTACCCTTAGCTTGATCCCAACATTTTCCACACCCATCTATACCCTAGATCTATGATCTAAACCCTAGATGGTGCGCCCTACCCTTGGGATCTCATCTTGTGCTTGGTGGTGGACACTTGGCATTGATCCAAGAGGGGTGAGTTTGCCTCTCCCAGTATAAATAGATCCCTTTCCTCACTCGCAACTCACCATATCTTGAGCTATTGTTATGCTACTTGATTTTCCACTCTCTCTCTCTCTTCTTGTTCCATCTTCCATTCTTTTGGCTCTTAGGGTTTTGGAGCAAGTATTTCTCCAAAATCCATTTTCTTGAGTAATAATAAAGGAGAAGCTTTGGAGGAATTTTGGAAGAGCAACAAGTACTTTTGTTCTTGCAACACATGAGGTAATCTTGTTTTGGTTTGATATGATGATGACATAGGTAGATCTTAGGTAAAGTATTTTATTTGAGTAGATCTAACAAAGAGTAGTCTTGTAGATATATATATATATATATATATATATATATATATATGTTGATTAGCTAGATAGGATGCAAGTATTTCATCTTATTAGCTTAATCATCCCTATTATCTATTGTATGCATGCCATTGTGTTAGATTTTGCAGGTTGGCTTCAAGAGTTTCATTGGGAATGCCTCAAGGAAGAGTCCTCCCTTGAGACTCACATAAACTCCTCTCTTTCTCTATCTATTGCTCATTCTCTAGATGCTCTCATTCCATACATATTTTCAGCTAGCTTAACATAGTTTTATGGTTATCAAAATATAAATTTTTCATCAAATTTCTTTAAGAAGAATTTTTGCCCTAAAAAGCAAAAGTTTTTCTTCACTTGTATTGTTGTGTGTAGCATTTCCAGCAAGTATACCTTGCTGGTTTTTGCAGGTTTCAGATTTGGTTGAGGGGGTTTGGCTATTCAAAAACGTTCACACTACACTCCAAGACCCTCATACAAGTTGGTAGCTATTTCTCAACCTTCTCTTTCAATTTTTAGGGCTTCTTGTGCATAGATCTATTTGATTTCTTGCTGATTTAGTGGGTCATTGGTTTGGGAGAAGGAGTGGTACAACCTCCTCCCACGTGTGAGCCTTGGGTAGCTTAGGGTAGTTGCAAATCTTTCATTTCTTTCAATTTTTGGCATTGCCTTGAGCTAGGACGTGGGGTTTGGTGGATGTTGGGCATCTCCCAAACCTAGGATGTGGGGTTAGAGGTTTGTCTTGCTTTGTTGTTTGCTTCTTTCTTTAGCTTGTCCTTCTTGCTTGTCTTCCCCTCTTCTTTTCTCAAGTTATTTCTAAGATAAATAAACTTAATAATTGCCTAACTTTTGGGAGAGGAATACCCCAAATAGTAAGGCTAGGGTTTTAATATGTGTTGTTGATCTTTTATGCTTTATTTGATTAAAACGTTCTAGATCTAGACCACACACATACTAATCATTAGTTTAAGCCTATTGGACATAATCAACTTATTTAGATTTCTTGCATGCTTAAGCAATATCTAGATTTATCTCTTTCTTACATGCTTAAATATAACACCTTGTATGCTTAATGCTTCAATAGTTTAGTGAATGGTTTTGCTTTACATGCTTTAACATCTTAAGGCCATTTGCCAACACACTTAAGGTTAATGCTCATTGGATAAGTTGATAGTGTAGTCATATGCTTAGATCTTCCTTTCTTTCACACTTAATGCTTTGGTCTTAATGCTCTTAACAAACATAAGATAACTTGATAAGTGTGATAATATTTCATCTCTTGTTGGCAAGTTGTCCTTGCCCTTGTGGTTTAAGTTCTCTTTCATAGCAAGCTACATATATCAATGATCTAGTGCATGGTAGTGAACTAAATCTTTATTTCAGCTATTTTTCATTGCTTTACATGTGTTAATGCTCCTTATTTCCAAGCTTAAGTGACACACATAATAAGCTGAAGTGAATTTCGGCCTTGGCAATAAATCACACTTTTAAGACACCTTAAAATCATCAAAATACTCTGAAATACACCTAAAAGTCTACCTAATTGATATATTAACTTAATAGACTTAATAGGGTACCTAAAACCACCATCTTCACCATCTAAAATGGGGATTGAGGAGGGCAACGGAAGGTGATAGGTCGAGGACGGTCTCACGGCGCAAAGGAGCGTCCCTTTTATAAAAATTCAATTATTTGGGTTGACTGTGACAGTTAGGGTAGGCCTCGTTGCCTCACTTCTTGAGCATCCAGCAGCCATTTGGCAATCGGGGGAGGAGGTCTTTGGTGAAATACTTAATAAGGGTAACTAAAACTTTACAATCTTAAGAAACCCTTAACTTATTAAACATTGAAACCTTGGGCTTAATCATCTAATGATACTTTGTGGTCGATTGAATATCATAATCATTGTAGAATACTTGTGCTTTAATCTCTAGATCTTCTAAAGTATCCTTGTGAATGTGTTGATGATGGATTCAATGTGTTGATGATGCCAATGCTTTAATCTTCTTATATCCTGGACATACATTTGAAAGTGGTTAGCTTGTTACATTGTATCTAGTATTCATTGGATTTAATTATTCTTTTGTGAATCTTGTAATCATATTGTAACGAAACACCCTAACATCTAGTTGACCCCTTGCCCAACCTTAGGCACTAGTCTTAGTTTCCCTAGGGAAAGGTCTTGCTTGACATACTAACCCTTGCATCTTGCATTGCTGCCTTAGCATCATAGGATAAACTCCCTCTAACCTTAAGAAATTAAAATCAACTCCTAGAACTTAATGCTAAATCTTATCTAGTAACTAGGGTCTACCCCCCTTGGCTTCCCTAGGAGTGATTCTAGATGGAAGAGGTTCCGGTCAAAGTGACAGCGTGTGCTGTGAACCTAGGCATTGTGCCTCCAAGGACACACTAAGTGAGCCGGACTTAGCTCACGTTTGCAAGTCTATATAAGGATGGCAACATCTTTGGCGCCGTTGCTGGGGATAAGTCTTTTATCCTTGGTCAAAACGACTTAACTTAATTTTTTAAGAACTAAACAATAAAAAACTTTAGTCCCTAAAATTCTTTGAACTTGCATTGGTTAGCTTTGTGTGATTCCTTTCCAAGTGGTGACTCCATTGAAAAAATCTAGCAAGTATACTACTAGGAGCACTTCACAAGGAGTGGTTTAGTCTTTTCCCGAACCCTAAAAGGTTTATAGGAGGAGACTAAACCGCCTTGCTCCTAGGAGACTACTTGAAAGTCTTGGGGAAGAAGCACTCATTGATATCCAATTCTTCTTCCAAACTAATAACCAACCAACTGTTAATAATCCCACTAATAATCCTAACGCTACAATGAGTACCTTTTTGAGTCCTTTGAACTTTGCAGCAATCCAAGGTGCCCCTCACGATGTTCCCGAGAAAGCCATTGATAAGTTGCCTATCTTCCATGGGAACAATGCTATAACTGCCAACTCTCACATCTCAAGCTTTCACAGGTGTGGATAATTATTGTCAAGGTCATAACGAGGAAGATGTGAAGATGACCTTGTTTGCCTTTTCTTTAGAAGGAGATGCTGCTGATTGGTTCACAGATTTTTCTGCAAATAAGTTCAACACGCTTAATTCAATTTTGGATGAATTTAAGAAGAGATGGGGTGATCAAAAGGACATAGATTTCAGCTTGCTGCTCTTACCACTAGCCATAAGAAAGAAAATGAAACGGTGTTAGAATTTAATACTAAGTTTAATCATGTGGTGAAAAGCCTTCATAATGATGTCAAGCCTTCAGATCTTGCAATCCTGATTTATTATATTGAGGCATTTGAAGGAGAAAAGAGGTATGCCTTAAGGGATAAGGATCCTCAAACTTTGGAAGCAGCACAATCTACAACTATGAGAATTGAGCAGAATATGCTTGAGGCTAGGAAGTCCAACATTCTTGGCTTCAGTAGAGGTTCTTCTTCAAAGACAAATGATGAAAAGAAGAAGAAGGATGAGGGTCAAGGATCATCAAGTAATAATATTAAAGAATTGACTCAGTTAATTAAGCAAATGGAAGTAAACCATACCAATCAAATCAATGCTTTGCAAAATAGATTGATCACTATGGAGAGGTCCCAAAATAATAGGCAACAACACAAGCCAAATGATAAGTGGCCAAGAAGACCTCCTCAAAATGATCAAAGGCCACCTAATCCTTTTGAATCCACCAACTTGGTAGAACATCCCTTGTGTGATTTTCATGATTATGGTGATGCTTTGGCTCATGTCAAAGCCTTTGGGCAGTTGATTGATGATTGGTTGGATCCACCTATTTATGAGGATGTTCTAATGACATTGTTTTCCTGGACTCTTGTTCCGGGATATGCTCACGATTGGTTTCATGATTCTGAGGATAATACATTTAAGACCATACGAGACTTACTGCTTGCCTTTTTGGAAAGATTTGGGGATGATCAGGATGAAACTTACAATGAATTGATTGATGCTTTTATGGAAAAATGGAGGAAGAAAAATCTTCCAGCTATGGGAATAGTCAATTCAGATATTGATTCTCCACCAGATCCCATTGAGGAGCTTAAAGAAGTCATTTTGAACATGCAGTATGCCCATACTAAACAATGTGAAGCCATGAATGAACAGTTTATGGCCATGGAAGATCAATTGGAAATCATGGAAGCTAACCTTATAGAGACTTGTATTGAATATCCAGACCCTCTTGAACTTGAGCTTCACAGTGAAAAAGATAAGGAAGTTCGTAGGAAAATTCCGAATAAATCCATGGATGAGCTAGTTAGTGATTTTGAGGAGGTTAAGGATTTTGAGTTTGAAATTGTTGAATATCTAGCATCATTCAAGTCCCCACCCTCCTCCCAAGGAACCAATCTCTTTGAAGGAGAACCTTGACAACCTTGAGGAAAACAATGCAACGGTTCCTTTGAGATGTTCATTTTCGATCTCTCAACCAAAAGATGACTTTGTACAAAATAATGGGAAAATGGAAGGCAACTTCAGTTTAGCAGTTTCATATCATTATGAGTATTGGTTGGCCTTCCACCTTGAAAGTCATGAGCAACAAAGTATTAAAAGTTTACACGGCTTGTCATATTCCAGTCTTTGGTTGAATGAAGGAAGGAACATGATTCTTCACTGGTTCTTTCTCGCAAAAAATTCCAAGTTGATAAAACTTGGGAAGGGATCTTCTGTGAGTCATCCTGGACAAGAATGTTTCAGACGTTGGTGGATTCATTCCATCTATTGCATGGATGGTTGTAATGTATCTCTAACCCTTCTCTTTTATTTAAGTTTTGTATTATTTCATTCATTGTGTGATTATATACTTAGATGTTTTGCTATATCAGAGTTTCATCTGGTAATTATTGTACAATAGTTATTTCATTTTGTAATTATTGTTTATAGCATTTTATTATTCATATATGTATATTTATGTTGGGTATTGGTGATCACTCTGTTTTGTAGATGCTGGATTCACGTATGCTCTCCTTCTCGAAGTGAAGATCAAACACACGCCTCCCTATGGACCCAGATGTTGACCACCTATTTCAACTAGGGGGTCAACTCCATGTACCATGAAGATATGCACCATCAGGTGCTACCAAGTCAGAGACTTATTTGTTCTACAAGGCAGTTTTGGCCTTGAACACTTCTTTTTGTAATGGAATTTTCGCTCCCCTGCGTGGGATTATAATGTAATGGGTCTGCATGGATCATAGTTAGGTCAGTTGCCTTAGGACTTCATCATTAGAGGAGTTCCTTTCACTGAGTGTTTTTTTTTCCTCAGGTTATTAATTTGGCTTAACCAACCTTATTAATTTCCCTTGAGTTTTTCACTCCCACAAATAATTCCTCCAAAGTGGTGAAAGACGTTCTAATGGTTTAGCCCTCTGATAGCTAGTGTCTAGGAATATTGTAAATGACCATGCAAGACATCTCCTAAAGTTTTGCGGAATTCTGTTCAGTCTAGATAGTTATTTTTTTAATTTTTAAAATTGCCCAAGTATTGGTAATTTTAATTAATTTTTGATAAAAAATGTAAAAACTAGGCCCTTGGGTTTTTGATAGGGGTATTTGTGCTAAAACGAAATGGAATGAGACCCCCTACACCCTTGGACCAAGTTTCAGACTCAAGTGGACAAGTTTTGCTAGGTGTTTGTCCATGAGGAGTCTTAGTCCAGTGCAAAACAACAATTTAATTGCTAGTATTGACATAGTCAAAATGTCAATTTTTGTAATTTTGAGCTAAATGGTTAGAGAAAATGTGGGAGATGATGCCTAAACCTTAGACTAGACTATCGTAACCCTTTTCTCACCCTCACAACCCCCTCTTACCTAGCCACCACTTCATGATGTTATTCCTCCTAGGGAAGTTGCGCCCCCCTTGAGTAAAATATGAAAAGTCAAAAATTAAAGGAGAGTGGGCCCTGTTATCCCCCGTTTCTAGGGATAACTAGGAGATCATGTCTCGAGGCCCACAGGTCCTAGACATGGAGT
>ML823568.1:8248-29962 GCA_009831015.1 Picea engelmannii
AGCAATAACTTCAAAATCTTCCAAAACTCAGGTAGGAGTGTAATATGAGTGTACGACTACACTACCCAGAGGTCTTCGATGGCTCGTCGGTCATGGACTTGATAATCTTGATGATCAGACTGAAGGCTTCAATGATTTCGAACAAGGAATTTATTGCACATTTAGGATGGCCATGTATGTGGACAAAAGACACATTGCAGAGGGGCCGACTCAGGATTAGTGATAAAATTCCCTTGGAAAATAGCATGACAAGTGATGAGACTGGGGAAGCATGAATGTTAATCATAAGTCTACGAAGTAGGAGGAAACACAAACTCTCCATATGTTTGGAGGAATAACCAAATGGTGGAGGACACAACTCTATATAGCGAGAACAACTTCCTAAGGTCGTACTACATCCCATAGTTTGATGAACAAACGAACAGATGTTCTTTATTCAAGGGTGACTCATTATGCTGCCAATAAAGAAAATACTTTTCCCTTCCTCTTTTTGGAGTATATTTGATTTTTTTGTTCTTTTCAATAATGGTGGAAAAAGAGTAAAGGAATATTATGTTACAATGGAGGAACAAGTGTTGCAAACATACAAGGTGAAGACACAAGGACAAGACTGATGTTCTCGTAAAATAATACTCGGGAAAAATCCTCTAGCGTCCAAAGGTGTTAAGATGCAGAAGCAACTATCACAAAGCTGGTGGATAAGGTATGCAAATGCGGTTGATAAAACACACAATGGTAACGTGCTTCGATGTAAGTTTAATGAGGCCAGAGAAGGTAAGCTCGATGGTTTTTCATATTTAGAGAGTCTGAAAAAACATAAAAAGAGACTCCATTGGGGTACCTTTTTCGAAGATAGTCTAGTCGGTTCGAAAGAAGGGTAAACTAGCACCGATTAGACTTCGATTCAAAATCATTTTAATGACTGTGACAAGGACAAGATCACTCGACCATTTTTTCATTTTTAAGGAGTTTGAAAAAATCTTAACTATGGACTCCATCAGGAATATTCTTCTAGACCAATTTAATGAGTGTGAAAGAATAAGATCACTCAACGATCTTTTCAATTTTAGGGAGTCTGAAAAGAGCTTAACTATGGCCTCCGTGGGGGTTTCTTTTTCGTAAGTTTAGTCCCTCAGGCCCAAAAAAGGGATAAAATTATACCTGAGAGTACTCTTCTAAAGAACAGAAGTTCTATAGAGTATACCTTTGTTCGTACAGTTGACCGTCCAGACCAAAAAGGGGGTAAACTACCGTCAGACAGACGTGACTTCAAATTTTAGTTTAACGAGCGTGAAAGGTCACAAGATTGTTCGACAATATTTTCATGTTTAGAGGGTATGAAAAGGGATTAAAAGGAGACCTGTTATTTTTTCGGAGCCCTGAGGGTGAGACAAAGAGAGAATAAGAATCATGCAAATGAGGCTCAAAATTATATTCAGGAAAGACTATAAGGACTCCCGAGCCTACAGTGTTTTAGAGACAACATGGACACCATAATGCAACCAGGACCTACCTAGGGCATCCATGTTCTAGTAAGCTCTACCGCCAAGTTGCAGCAGTTATAAAGTAGATATGATGGTTCTGTGTCACAACCTGATGGGATCAATCCTATAACAGAGGAAAAAGGACAACGAGATGCAAAAGTTGGGGTAATAACCTACCCTATATGATCAAGTTGATTCTTGGAAAAAATTTCATGGACCGTCAAAATTTTCTCAAAACTCAAAAAAAAGTGTCCCAATACCCGATCAAATCCCTCCCATATAACTCTTGAATCACTCTAAATGGTTTTTGGTATAAAGAAACTGATAAGGGAGGCCAAAAAAGTGACAAAAGGAGGCTAAAAAGTCTATAAATAGAAGCTGGCAACTCATTATCACCATTGCTGATTTGGAAATTGACTCTGGAGCCAAAAGACCCCATTTACTAAAAACAGTGATTTTGGGAGCTACAGTGGACGAAACAAACTTCCTCTTGGACCAAGTAAGTACAAACTCCCCTATCTAGCTATTCAATTCTTCAATTTTTCCATTAAGTTTGTTTTTTGGGTGGGTGTCGACCTTAAAAAGGTCGGCCCTATGTACACATGGGTTATCTCTAGACAGGCTGCATGTACACTCAGGAAGAGTAAAGTTTTTCCGTGTGTACACACGACTGTCACCTCTACAGCTCGCGTGGACCCCCCTTTTGTAGAAAAAAGAGAACTAAAGGGAAAGTACTAGCCCTCCTTAACTTTGTTGTGTTGGCAGGATGTATGTCCAGTGGAGGGAAAGGGAGTATGAAGCAATCAGTGAGTTGGTTGCGGGAGATCTGAATGTCATGGCCGTATTGATGCAATGTGGTTTACTAAAGTTATTCTTGTGTCCATTTATGCGAGCGCAACCAAGGCTACTGAATGCCTTGATTGAATATTAGCACCCTGATGCAGAGGCCTTCATGCTAGAGGGGAAATCACTAGTGACCACCACCGAGGATATCTATTTTTTGACTGGCCTCTCAAGGAGAGGGGAACTAGTCAACTTCAGGACGTTTCCTGCAGGACCGAGTAAGATATCAGAACTGATAGCCGAGCACTGTGAGGCTGGGACTAGCCGTGCGAGCTCCTAGGTACCCATCAGTAAGATCACTAACCTATCACTACAGGTGATATTATTACTGATTGGGTGGATTATTGGTTCAACAGCCTTGCATCAGGTGTCTCGCGCACAGATTTTTGACTGGAGTACCACACTGCTTGAGTGCATGAAGAGGCAATTGATAGATTGCTGACAGTAGACACAAAGGAACTTCGGGTTCGGGACGATTTTGTGTTCATTATTCTTTGAGAGAGTTCTGAGCTTTAGTCTGCAGGAAGTAGTATGAGGACATCATGCCTCTTTTCTTGCAGTGTGTAGATGGGCAATATTACTGCTACGATAGGGTGGTGGAAGGACCAATGTGTCCTTCGATGATGACTTCTTTGTGTGGCTGTCACGACAGATCCTTGTGATCGAGAATAACCCATATGCAGGGATAGATTTTTCTAGAGATCCTGAGATACCCGTGCCTTCTGGTGAGGAGCAAGGAGAGATGGGTAAGTCTCCACCTTTGTAGTTTTTTTGTTTGCATATGTAATTTTTATGTCATTTTTGTTATATATATAATTTTTGTATGCCAGAGTATTTGACGGGTATATTTTTGTTGCATGCAGATGTGTGACCCGTGTGACCTGCCTATTATGCACATAATAGGTGTCATCCATAGCCAGAAGTCGTAGTTGTCGCCACCGATAGAGCAGTAGTAGCAGGGAACCTCCCAGCTGGGGAGGCTGAGAGGGTCCTTAGATGAGTTGAGCAAAAATTCATTGCACTCTCTCGCACAGTCCCAATGGTAGAGATAGAGGACCTGCCGCCATCCATGCAGCCTCATGTAGTGGGGGCACCTTGGACGTGGGTCCAATTGTCTAGGCATTTAGCCCATGTTGTGGACTATTATAACAGGGCCCATAGGCCCTGAACCTATTTAGACTTTTTACATGCCACAAGCACTTACTTGTATATATTTTTGAGGGCATAAGCCTTGTGACTCGTTATTAGTCCCATTTTTCAGGCACTTGCGTCCATCTATGTACTCTGGTTGTTTTATGATGTTATATATGTTTTTTTTATCTTTTGTGTCTTATGGATCATGTGTGAAAATTTTTATTTACATGCTTATGTCAATGTTCTTTCATATGTGTGCAAGATTCCAATCTAAAATTTGAATAGCTAGAGTATCTGTAATTTGGTTTAATCTCCTAGGAACATGAAAATATGTAATATAATCAAAGTTTCATTCTAAGAGATGTACCCTAAGGAATCGTCGGTGTAAATTTGGATCATGAACCTGGTATACTCTATTTAGCTACGACACAACCAGTTGAGCGTCAAGATAGACCCAGAGATGAGAGATACCCAATGACAAGGTGTCACGAAGAAACTAAATAATTGCACTATACTCGGTGACATTATTTGTGGTGTCACCTAAGCATATACCTTCAGAAGATAACAACTGGCCCTGAGGTGTAAAGATTACCCAAGCTGCGAAGGCAAGCCTCCGATTGTGCCGACTAGCACCGTCTGCATACCCAACGAACACCTCAGAATCACTTGACATCTGCCATATTGATGAAAGATAACATCAATGACATGTCCATAATACTTAAAAGAATCTAAAAAGTAATAGTACAAAGACTATACATGTGTTACAAAAAGTTACCCACAGTGACCTGCTTATGAGTAATACTTCTTGAGGTAGAGCCCATTTCTAGGCTCCGCCAAAGCATTCCCTTCAAAATCAACCAAATGGTAAGTGCCCTTTTTTAATACCTCTTTTATGATGAAAGGTCTGAACCACATGGGTTTGAATTTTCCTGCCCCTAGGGGGTCCTTATCTTGGTCATAGACCAAGTCAAGGTCACCTTCAGAGAAAATCCAAGGACGAACAAACCTATCATATTGACACTTGACCTTATGTTTGTGAGCCTCGTTGGCCAGGGACGCATCACGATGATGTTCATTGATATTCTCAAGGTGTACTAACCGTTCTTCAAGTGGAGAAATGTCTGGCAATAATTGTATTGCCAATTTTAGAGATGGGATCTGACATTCAATGGGAAAGACTACCTCCAACCCGTAAACGAGTTGAAAATATGAGAAACAGGTTGCCATCTTAACAGATGTTCGATAAGCCCATAATGCCGAGTATAACATCAAATGCCAATTTGAATTGGCTGAGTTGATAGTTCACTGTAGAATAGTATTAAGAGTTTTGTTTATAGCTTCCACCTGCCCATTGGCTTGGGGGTAGTAGGGTGATGAATTCTCTTGTTGTAACCCAAGATTTGATGTTAATTCGGTCATCATTTGGTTTTGAAAGTGATTGCCATGGTCAGTAACAATCTCTCTCAGGATGCCAAACCTTGCTATGATATGGTTGAATAAAAATAGAGATGCAGTCTCTCCATCATCTTTAAACGTTGGCATAGATTCAACCCACTTAGTGAAGTAGTCTACAACTACGATGATATAGCGGTGCCCCCTTGCTGATGGGGGGTTGAAAGTAGTGTAATCAATCCCCCACTTGGCGAAGGGACCAACTGTGATGACAGGAAACATAGGAGCGGGATGTGCCCTCATCTTTCGAGAAAAGACTTGGCACGGATGGCACTTCTTGACCGATTCTATACAATCTTTGATAAGCGTCAGCCAGAAGTAACCTACTCGTAGAATCTTTTGGGTTGTTTCCAACCTAGACAAATGACCACCACAAGCTCCGGTATGGAAATCATTGAGCACAATGACTGCCTCCTCATGTGTGAGACATTGACGTAAGATGCATTATACACCTCTCCGATACAATGTATCATTGAGTATGAGATAATTCTTAGCCTGATGGCATATACATAGACGCTCATCACAAGAAGCAGAAGTGGGGCACTTCAAAGTCTGGAGATAGATAAGTATATCTTCGTACTATGAATCTGAAGATGTGATAAAAAACATATCTCCCAGGATAGGCGATTCTTCAGGCACAACGTCACCTGACTCAACCGAAAGTTCTGAAATAAGATCTGCAAAGATCAATGACTTTTTGGACTTTGTTGAAATGAATTATAAGTCAAATTCCTGGAGGATGACTATCCATCTACTGATTTTTCTTCCTATAACCCGTCATGTCAACATGTACTGGAATGGATTCACCACATCAATGACAGTGGTCATGCGAAATAGAACATAATGATGGAACCGCTGAACATCGTGAATTGTTCCCAACGCAAGTTTTTCGATATGAGAATAATTGAGTTCCAGTCCTATGAGGCCTTGGATCAGGTAATAGATCACGTATTCTAAGAATGAATCATCTTCCTGAACTAAAACCATGCCAATGGTTGACTCTACGACAGCAAGATATAATAAGATATATTTGTTATAGTTAGGTGGTTGTAGCAGAGGCATAGTTGTGAGGGTGTGTTTTAATGCGTCGAAAGAGCATTGAGTGGCTTCGTCCCAGAAAAAGGGAACATCTTTCTTCAGTAAACGCATAAATCCCTTGGTGATTTCAGCATAGTTGGCAATGAAGCATCGTAAGAAGTTCGCCTTGCCTTGTAGACTCTGAAGTTGTAGGATTGTGCATGGGGGGGGGCAACTGGATTATTGCCTCCACCTTGAGAGGATCGACCATGATCCATGTTGTTGATACGATGAAACCTAACAAACATCCTGACATTACGAAGAAGCTACACTTGTTTGGATTCAATCGAATCCTAAAGTAGCAACAACGTTCGAAGATTAGTCTAAGGTGTGTAGGATGATCCATTCTCTTGTGAGATCATGATGCTAAATCATCTAGATAGGCCTCGACTATATGATTGAGATCATGAAAATAAAAATACATGGCCCACTGGAAGGTGGCTCCAGCATTTTTAAGACCAAAAGGCATCTCACGATATGCGAATGTACCTGACGGACAAATGAATGATGTTTTGTGTTGGTCTTCAGGTTTGATTTGGATTTGATTATATCCCATAAAACCATCCATGAAAGAAAAGGCTTCGCAACCAGCACATTCATCAATGATCTAGTTGATGAACGGTGTTGGAAAATTATCTTTGAGACATGCCTTGTTCAAATCATGGAAATCAGTACATACACGAATCATGCCTTGTTTTTTATTGTCTGGCATAGGATTTGACACCCATTGAATCAAATGGTTAGGATAGATAAAACCTACCTTTAGCAATTTCTCAACCTCAATCTTGATGGCTGTTTCTTTCTTAGGATTAACTGGATGAATTTTTTGTCGAATAGGCTTGGCATCAAGATACGTTGTGATTTCATGTTCAACTATTTTTGGATCGATACCTGGCATTTCCTCATAAGATCAGGCAAAAACATCGCGAAATTCTTTGAAACGATCCGTGTAGATTTGAATCTCTTCAGGGGAGAAATCCACTCCGACAAAGACGTTCTCTATGATGCCAGGGTTTCAGGAGATGTTGATTGGTATAGTTTCAGCGATAGTTGCCATATTTCCCTCAGCATAAATTTCATGTGTAGCTAAGAGATTAATAGGACACAACTGATATCTTGTCATGGTCAAGGTGAATTCTCCTGCTTCGATTCAGCTTAACTCTGGGAGAAAATATGATCTATGATGAAGATCTTCCCAAGGTTTGTCTATACTAGTCATTGCTTCAATTACTACTTCGTCAGAAGGTAAGACTAAGTCTAATGAATCGACGTTAGCGAGAGAACCCTAAGCCCAAATAGGCTCTAGAAGTGGATCTAACTCTTGTGCAGGAGTCAGATCAGTGTTAGTTGAATCTTGTTGAACTAAAGAGTACGCTACTTCAGCAACAGACAAGGGCATGGACATGCCTGGGTGCCCTGTCTCATCCATCATGGCTGATGGGGAAGGAAGAATCCATGGATCCTCGAAGTAAGTCGTGTGGAACGACGAAACTTGAAAAATCTCAACCTTATGGTGATTAGATATAAATTTGATATCACCGTGAGGAGGTGGGTAATCAAAAGTACTCATCAAAGATGGGCACAAACCAACTCCTACATTGATGACACTTGGTTGAGGATTATTGATCAACGGGACCATGGATGCCCCCAAAGCTGGGTCAGGTCTGGAGAAAGAGAATTGATCGATGGTCACTATCTGACCCTCGTGTGGAAACAAGACCCAGAAAACTGTAGCAACCACAACTTGCATAACATAAGTCCAACTATGTACTAACAAGAGGTTATAGTCGAGGGGAGCATCGACTACCTCTACCTTGACACACATGATCTTCCCTCCTAACTGCATGGGGAAAGAAGGAACAATGCCACATGGTCAGAATGAACGACCGTTGAAAGAAGTGAGGAGAGTAGGTGATGGAGACAAAATGGGTTGGCCAATGGCCTTCCAACATGCCAACAACATAACTCATGTCGAGGCACCCTAGTCGACCACTATGCGGAAGATATTCCATGTAAACGTTTTCATGGGGTAAACCACTACTATTTGAAATGCTACGTGGTAAAGCAGACGAGGTTTTAAGTCATTTGTATCTAACATGATGGTACCCGGATTACAATTCTCAGTAGAGCCCAAAGTGGTTAACAAGGATTTTCTCTGAGAAGGGAAACTTTGGAGGACCTACAAAGCAGACATTGCACAAGGGGTTTGTGATAAATCTTCCACCACATAGTAGTTCTGGGCGGCCCTTTCATTTGGGTTATGAGAAGCCTTTTTTAAATGCACCTTTTGGAATGCGTGTCATTGTTTCACCCAACGTCTTCTTAATATGTAGAGGAAGAGATGGGAGGTCATCTTCTTTACCCTTCTCAGAAGCGCTTGGTTTACTATAATCATGTGCTCTAGTCGATATGAAAGAATCACCCCTAACCATATATATGTTCACGGATGAAGGGTTGTTCGGAGGCAGACAGTTTTCTTGGCTGCCCCCTTCTGTACTTGCAAAGTCTTGAGTTAGATTTTGCCCATACTGAAATGGGTTCGTCAACATCGCCTGTTGTTGCTGTGTGACAAATTTTTGGGCCTTTGCAAGCCAAGGACATAGATGGGTCAGGTGGTCTTCCGTGCACAAGTTGCAAGGATACCTTGCCTTCCGTTTTTCAATGTTGTCCCCGCTAGCATTATCATTGTGTTTTTTTATCCCCCTTACCCTTCTTTCATTATTTTTTCTTCCCTTCAGGTTGTTGGGTGGCCTTTGGGTTAGTCAACTACACTATGTGTACTTCTGACATTTGGGTAGGGGGACTAGCCAAAGAAGTAGTTTGGCTGGCCATTGTTTGTTGTATGGATAACTGTTGCAACTTCTTTGTCAATTGCTCAGTGGGCTTAGTTTGTGCTGAACTGACGATACCATCAGCATGCGGTCCAACTCTTTGTCTAGTTTTATCCAGTATTGAACATGGTGCATCTAACAAGATGTTGTATAATAAACCAGACTGAGAATAGATAAGCTCAAATTATTGAGCCCTCAGGATGGTGTATTCTTCAGAGAAAAATTCGGATGTCGTGACGTCTTTGGATAACTGTGGGACTAAAGACTTAAGGAACCACTCAAGAAAGAATGCTGGTGGGACTGGTACTTTGATTAAACTCTTCCGGCGTCTCCATTCTCGGATGTGATCAGAGATATGGTTCACGATTGTCTATTCAAAATTAGCGAGCAACTCTATGCTAGTGTCATATATCATAGGTAACTGGAAATGGTTAAGGAAATCCATCACCAGTTCGCCAAAAGAAGAGTTTATTGAGTGAACGATCTCAATGTACCATTTTGCATCACTCCCAATGAGAGTACATTGAAATAATTGCAACTGTACGGAGTCATCCTTCAATGAGTTAGATGAGAACCAAATATGAAAGGTAGTCACATGATCTCCTAGATCTTCATTAGGCTTGGATTCAAACTTTGGAATGTCTGAAGGCAACTTCATCGGCATAGGAGGCCAACGCGGATCGTGACAAATGGGGTCATTCAACAACATCATCAAATATGGCAAGTGTAAAGTCGCCAGGAAAGGTAGTTTGGGTTGCTGTTGATAACTTGGGAAAAAGGGTCCTGGAGATTGACTGGCACTAGGTTTCCAGGAAAAGTTTGGCTGCTGGCCCAGATTCTGGTAAAAACCATGGCCCTGGCTAGTGTAAGGATTTTTCATATGTGGATATGACCGAATAGAAATTACTTTCTACCTTCATCCCTAGATTTAAATCCCCTTTTCTTACTAAATTCATGGAAAGATCAACCTAGCTCGTTACCGGTGTTTGATGTCGATCCTCCGTTATGCTTGATTACTTGTTCGCAATGCTCCTTCCAAAGTTGACCTGTATTCAAGATGAGAAACAACTATGCATGCATACTACTTATATACTCATGGGTTATAAATCAAACATAAACTAATCAAACCATAAAAATTTCATGAATTGGGATGGTAAAAGCATTCTCTTTATTACTTAAAATGAGTCAACTTTACAAAAGTTGAGACCAGCCATCGCTCCTTGAACCCGATCTTGGGATCCTCTTCTTCTGTACTTCAACTGCTTTGCTTTAAATCTCCTTTGGCATTAGGAAATGCTAAAGGGTTGGGACAATGGAATACGTAAATGGGCAGAGTTTCTTTTCTATATTCTTCCTTCTTCCAAATGGTACCCCTACCCTTTCTTTTATAAGCTAGAAGGAGCTAGGTATTTGGACGAACCCTTGGCCATGCATAGCTATGAGTTTTAGTTAACTCACCCATAGATTTTTGTTTCGTTGGCAACTTTCCTTTTTTCATTCTTTTGTCGGTCCACGCGGGCTGTTTTGGGTTAGCCAACGTGTACACACGTGCAGTAATGGGTTAGGGCGCGTGGGCCTTTACACAAGAGGATTTTCAAAGAGTTGTTCAACAATGTTTTTGGCAAAGAAAGGACATGACTTGGCCTGATGCTAGGTAAGCATGTGTGGTTTAATTTAGGGTTATAACACCATGTGGTTTTCCTCTGGTGATGAAGAAGCAGGGGGAATGACACAATGATATTTCGATGTTTCGCTCGACATAAACCAAATATCAAGGTACTGAGGACTACCAGTGGTAGTGTTAGCGTCAGAAGTCCCCCTGGATTACAGTAGGAGCAGAGCCCGACACCCATCAATTTATGTCATGATTTGTTTAATGGGGTGATCAAATGGAAGTTAACTCACAACGATGTGGTTCTAACTCCAAAACTAGGCCAAGCATGCATGGGCAAGTGAGGTCTTAGATAACTTCAGAAAGTGAGTTGTAGTAAGGGTGAGTAGGGGGAAGACTTGTATCAGAGAGGTGCAAATCTCTGTCATAAACATCAGGTTTCTAACAGACTATAGGAGAAGGCATCTAAACGCAAGATCTTCTTACATTCAGACACAAAACACCAAAGAATACAAAAATGCAACAATAAATCTTTTATCATAACATGATTGTAATAATTCGCACGAATCAGTTGTTCACGAACTCTCTCAGCATAAGATGAAAATTAGATGGAGTAAGAAAGACTGTCTGTCATAAAACAAGAAATCCCACATACAAATGCATAACCAGATAACTAGAGTGATGTTAAAACTTTACAATCGGGAGCTTCGCTCTACCATCGATCGATACAAAATATGAAGACTGAGTTTATATACTCAATAAAATTCGCCTCACAGAGGCATGTTCAGTCATCCAAAGTATGGTGTCCCTTTAGACAAATTCAGACCAATAATCCCTGTTAGATGCCGCCTTTACTGCACATGGCTCTTGCAAGGAGGGTAGCTGAGCCATTAAGCGTTGAGCTAGCGTGTTCAAACTTCCCTGTCTAGTCGAGGACTTAGACATGGTTTCTTTGGAAAAACCGGCATGCAGGACCTCTTCGAGAAGACCACTTGCCAGAATTTCCATTACTCACACTTAATGAATGAAAGGAGGCTTCAACCACCCGTCCTCATCTTCATTTACTTTGAGCGAACACCAGGATCGAGGGCACATCAAATGGTGCATGGAGATCATGATGATCCCCTTTGGTACTGAACTCGGTGCCTTTGGCCTTCTTTACATAGCTTCATTCTTTCCCCAAGTAACCACGAGCTGTGACCATGTGCTTATTCCTAAGGCGCTTTTGGTGTTCATGAATGGGCAGGGGGGCTAATCCCTGCTTTTTTGAAAACGCGATGAGCGAAACACCAAGACGACTCAATCTGGTGCCATGCATCCCTCTAAGATCTGACAACCCTGAATCCACTCGATGATACTATGGGCCCAGGTCCTGGACACTCTCGACACCTCACGCATTAGGATGAAAAGGAGCTGATCTTCGCGCCTTGAAATCGCGAGGGGGAAAATGGCGAGGAACCTAATCGCGCGCCAGGTGTCTCCTGTGGATGAACAATTGAGGTTGCTTCATGATACTGCGGGTCCGACTTTTGGCGCTTTCCACACTTTCAGGGTTCAGGGTTTCAATATGTAGAACAACATAGAATCCTCACCCCTTGAACTCCCGAATGCCAAATCGCCGACGGGACTAGATCTCGTGCCACGCATATTTTGGATGGACGGTTGCTATCTTTCCTACATGCAGTATAGGTGCTATCCATCGTGCCTAATCTTGGTGCAACTCTACCACCAGTGATTTCCCGCCAACCATTGATATGCTCATATGGATGAATTCGGACCGTTGAAACCATAATTTTGCCTGCTCGCTTGATTTTAAGTCCAAAAAGGACTTCTTCTATGCGCCACTCTTGGGCGCTCCTCATGCAACCTGCAGACCTGGATATCTCGATGCTGAAGACAAGTAATGTTGCTAACATTAGGCTCCATGGGGGATAGAGTCATCCCTGTGATTCTCTAAGGACTCATTTTGCAGTTTCAGTGCCTTACTGTTGGGCTATGGAGTCAGGCTCAAAACATCCCACTGCTGAAAATACAAGCCAAAAAATAAAAGCAACAAAATAAAGATACATGCTCAAAGGAGCTTATTTATATACAATCCTAAACTAATAAAACACTTTACATGGGGCTAGGTGAAAGTAGATTTCCACCATAGCCATTCAAGTAGCTTTCTGGATAGAAGCTCCTTCCTTCTGTCAATGATCATCAATAGATGGTGTAACCGTGATAGCAGAACGGTTACATTCTTCAACTCCTCCTTACAGGATGGAGTTGAGATGAAATAGGGTGGCTCCAAGGCATAGGGGAAATTCCACTCCATGTACTTGCTGGCAGGATCATAGAATGAGTGACAAATTTCAGAAATTTGGCGACAGGCAGCCTCCTCTGCTACATAGTTGTTCTCATGTGGCTGAATATATATGACAAGCACAGGTGAGTGGACAACTGTCGTAGGCTCATTGATCTCGGGTGGTGGCTTCTTGTTGACTAGCTCTGGATAGAAAAAGAAATGTGTGCTCAGCTGTTCCTCTGGTTCCTCCTCCTCTTTTCTGTGCACTCCCCCATATTGTGAAATGGGAATGGTCTCCCGATCCTTCTCTTCAATCCAAAATGTAAATAAATCATGGGAAATCTCATGAAGGAAGAAAGAGCAATCCTCTTCCACAATGGCTTCTTCGTTTAAATCTGAGACAACAGGCTCATCGGGGGAAGATGCTAATGCATCCAATAAATATTCAATAATATCTTCAAAAGAGATACTTAGATCATCTGCCTCAAAGAATAGAAAATCCTCTTTGCTGTCTTCAGATTCCAATTTTGCACATTGGGGAGTGGGGAATATCACCTTCTCCACTAGTTCACTCAGATCATCTTCTTCCTCCCAGGCTGGAAAATCCTCTGCGCAGTCTTCAGATTTCAACCTTTCTAATTGAACATAGAGATACTTCACCTATTCCCTTCAGGATGTCTTCTTCCTCCCTGGGATCTTCATCACTTCCATAACACTCCTCTGATGTAGATGAATGGGGAGGAGAAAGGAATGATTTCTGATCTAGGTCGTCAGGATTATCCTCACAGCCTATGTCAGAAATAGCTTCATTTTTTACAGAGTTGTGGTATCCCTCACCACAGTTATGACAAATTAACTCGGAGGGATAAAACTCTTGACAATAGGCGATGAAAGCTACATGAAACTCTGAGAGTGAAGAAATACTAGCAGGGGGTAAAGAATGATACCATTTATGTGCATCCCTTGCTAACGAGAACACAAACATCTTAAGTAATACATCCTCATGATGTATCTCCCACTGACGCATGAGTTCATGAAACTCACTGAGGTGCTAAGCATGGTTGTCCTCTTCACATTTTCCAAATATGGGAAAATAATCACCCCATTCATTAAGAGAGGGGGAAACATTAGGGAATCCAGGAATAACAGAAAAATTAAAAGGAGCAAACCTGCGAGCAAGGATTTTCTCCATATCAAACCAATGGAGTCGCCAATTGATCCTTGAATCATGGAGTCGCTAGGTGAAAGATGCACAACTTCGAATGTGTCTGGTCCTTGTTCACCATCAAAGGCCAGATCCTAACGTTGTTGTTACCCCAGGAAGATTCCCAGGCTGAGAAAGTAGCTACTGAAACCTTCTCGAGAAATCTCCTTAGGGTCAGCTTTCAGGTGTGCTAATAGTAGCCACAGCTGAAACAATGATGTGGAAACTTTGGAGTCACCACAGTGGAGTCACTAGGTACACAGTAGAAATCTTGAAGGGCTCTGATGTCTGATGCACCTTCAAAATTAGAGGCTCAATCTCTTTCTGCCCAGGGAAAATCTTCAACTTCGTTCCTTGCAACGACGCCAAAAATGTTAGCGTCAGAAGTCACCCCTAGATTGCAACAGGAGCAGAGCCCGATGCCCATCAGTTTATGTCACAATTTGTTTAATGGGGTGATCAAATGGAAGGTAATTCACAACGATGTGGTTCTAACTTTGAAACTAGGCCAAGCATGCATGGGCAAGTGAGGTCTTAGATAACTTCAGAAAATGAGTTGTAGTAAGGGTGAGTAGGAGGAAGACTTGTATCAGAGAGGTGAAAAGGTCTGTCGTAAACATCAAGTCTCTAACAGACTGTAGGAGAAGGAATCCAAACACAAGATCTTCTTACATTCAAACACAAAACACCGGAGAATACAACAATGCAACAATAAATATTTAATCATAACATGATTGCAAAAATTCGCACGAATCAATCGTTCACAAACTCTCTTAGCATAAGATGAAAATTAGACGGAGTAAGAAAGACTGTCTATCATAAAGCAAGAAATCCCACATACAGATGCATAAACAGATAACTAGAGTGATGTTAAAACATTACAATTGGGATCTTCACTCTACCATCGATCGATACAAAATACGAAGACTGAGTTTATATACTCAAGAAAATTTTCCTCACAGAGGCATGTTCAATCATCCAAAGTATGGTGTCCCTTTAGCCAAATTCGGATGGATAATCCCTGTCAGTTGCCACCTTTACTGCGCATGGCTCCTGCAAGGAGGGTAGTTGAGCCATTAAGCATTGACCTCGTGTGTGCAAACTTCCCTGTCTAGTCGAGGACTTCAACATGGTTTCTTTGGAACAACCAACACGCAGGACCTCTTCGAGCAGACCACTTTCCAGACTTTCCATTACTCACACTTAATGAATGAAAGGAGGCTTCAACAACCCGTCCTCATATTCATTTACTCTGAGTGAACACCAGGATCGAGGGCACATTATATGGTGCATGGAGATCATGATGATCCCCTCTGGTACTGAACTCAGTGCCTTTGGCCTTATTTACACAGCTACATTCTTTCCCCAAGTAACCACGGGTTGTGACCATGTGCTGATTCCTAAGGCGCTTTTGGCGTTCACGAATGGGGGGGGGGCTAATCCCTGCTTTTTTGAAAACGCGATGAGCGAAACACTGTGATGACTCAATCTGGTGCCATGCATCCCTCTGAGCTCTAATGACCCTTAATCCACTTGGAAATACTGTGGGCCCGGGTCCTAGACACTCCCAACACCTCGCGCATCAGGATGCAACGGAGCTGATCTTCGCGCCTTGAAATCGCGAGGGGAGAAACGATGAGGAACCTAATCTTGTGCTAGGTGTCTCCTGTGGATGAATGGCTGAGGTTTCTTTGTGATACTACAGGCCCGACTTTGGGTGCTTTCGGGGTTCGAGTTTTTGAGATGTAGAACAACATAGAATCCTCACCCCTTGAACTCTTGAATGTTGAATCGCCGACGTGACTAGATCTTGCGCCACGCATCCTTTGGATGGACGGCTGCTATCTTTCCTGCATGCAGTATAGGCGCTATCCATCACACCTAATCTTGGTGCAACTCTGCCACTGACGATTTCCTGTTGACCATTGATCTGCTCATATGGACGGATTCGGACCCTTGACACCATAATTTTGCCCGCTCGCTTGATTTTAAGTCCGAAAAGGACTTCTTCTATGCACCACACTTGGACGCTCCTTGTGCAACCTGCAGACCTAGATATCCTGATGTCGAAGACAATTAATATTGCTAACATTAGGCTCCATGGGGGATAAAGTTGTCCTTGTGATGCTCTAAGGAATCATTTTGCAGTTTCAGTGCCTTGTTGTTGGGCTATGGAGTCAGGCTCAAAACATCCCGCTACTGAAAATACAAGATGAAAAATAAAAGAAACAAAATAAAGATACATGCTCAAAGGATATTATTTATATACAATCCTAAACTAATAAAACACTTTACATGGGGCTAGGTGAAAGCATATTTCCACCATAGCCATTCAAGCAACTTCCTGGATAGAAGCTCCTTCCTTCTGTCAATGATCATCAGTAGATGGTGTAACCGTGATAGTAGAACGGTTACATTGTTCAACTCCTCCTTATAGGCTAGAGTTGATATGAAATAGGGTGGCTCCAAGTCATAGGGGAAATTCCACTCCATGTACTCGCTGACAGGATCATAGAATGAGTGGAAAATTTCAGAAAATTGGTGACAGGCAGCCTCCTCTGCTACATAGCTGTTCTCATGTGGTTGAATATCTCTAACAAGCATAGGTGAGTGGAAAAATGTTGTAGGCTCATTAATCTCAGGTGGTGGCTACTCGCTGACTGGCTCTGGACAGAAAAATAAATGCGCGCTCAGTCGTTCCTCTCGTTCCTCCTCCTCTTTTCCATGCACTCCCCCATCTTGTGAAATGGGAACTATCTCCCGATCCTTCTCTTCAATCCAAAATGTAAATACATCATGGGAAATCTCATGAAGGAAGAAAGAGCAATCCTCTTCCACAATGGCTTCTTCGTTTAAATCTGAGACAACAGGCTCATCGGGGGTAGATGCTAACGCATCCAAGCAATCTTGTATAATCTCTTCAAAAGAGATACTTAGATCATCTACCTTGAAGACTGGAAAATCCTCATTGCTGTCTTTAGATTCCAATTTTTCACATTGGGGAGTGGGGAATATCACCTGCTCCACTAGTTCACTCAGGTCATCTTCTTCCTCCCAAGCTGGAAAATCCTCTGCACAGTCTTCAGATTTCAACCTTTCTAATTGAACAGAGAGATACTTCACCTATTCCATCATCTCACTTAGGGTGTCTTCTTCCTCCCTGGGATCTTCATCACTTCCATAAGACTCCTCTGATGCAGACAAATGGGGAGGAGAAAGGAATGATTTCTGATCCAGGTTGTCAGGATTATTCTCACAGCCTATGTCAGAAATAGCTTCATTTTGTACAGAGTTGTGGTATACCTCACCACAGTTATGAAAAATTAAGTCAGAGGGATAAAATTCCTGACAATAGGCGATGAAATATGCATGAAACTCTGAGAGTGAAGAAATGCTAGCAGGGGGTAAAGAATGATACCATTTACATGCATCCCCTGCTAACGAGAACACACACATCTTAAGTAATACATCCTCATTATGTATCTCACACTGATGCATGAGTTCATGAAACTCACTGAGGTGCTGAGTAGGGTTGTCCTCTTCACATTTTCCAAATATGGGAAAATAATCACCCCATTCATTCAAAGAGGGGGCAACATTAGGAAAACCAAGAATAGCAGAAAAATTAAAAGGAGAAAACCTGGGAGCAAGGATTTTCTCCATATCGAACCAATGGAGTCACCAATCGATCCTTGAATCATGGAGTCTCCAGGTGAAAGATGCACAGCTTTGAATGTGTCTAGTACTTGTTAACCATCAAAGGCCAGATCCTAACGTTGTTGTTACCCCAGGAAGCTTCTCAGACTGAGAAAGCAGCTGCTGAAACCTTCTCGAGAAAGCTCCTTAGGGTCAGCTTTCAGGTGTGCTAATAGTAGCCACAACTGAAACAATGATGTGGAAACCTTGGAGCCGCCATAGTGGAGTCGCCAGATGCATAGTAGAAATCTTGAAGGGCTCTGATGTATGATGCACCTTCAGAATCAGAGGCTCAATGTCATTCTGCCCAGGGAAAATCTTCAACTTCGTCTCCGGCAATGGTGCAAGAAATGTTAGCATCAGAAGTCACCCCTGGATTGCAGCAGGAGCAGAGCCCGACGCCCATCATTTTATGTCATGATTTGTTTAATGGGGTGATCAAATGGAAGTTAACTCACAACGTTGTGGTTCTAACTCTGAAACTAGGCCAAGAATGCATGGGCAAGTGAGGTCTTAGATAAATTCAAACAATGAGTTGTAGTAAGGGTGAGTAGGAGGAAGATTTGTATCAGAGAGGTGCAAAGGTCTGTCGTAAACATCAGGTTTCTAACAAACTGTAGGAGAAGGCATATAAACGCAAGATCTTCTTACATTCAAACACAAAACACCGGAGAATACAACAATGCAACAATAAATCTTTTATCATAACATGATTGCAATAATTCGCACGAATCAGTCATTCATGAACTCTCTCAGCATAAGATGAAAATTAGATGGAGTAAGAAAGATTGTCTGTCATAAAACAAGAAATCCCACATACAGATGCATAACCAGATAACTAGAGTGATGTTAAAACTTTACAATCGGGAGCTTCTCTCTACCATCGATCGATACAAAATACGAAGACTGAGTTTATATACTCAAGAAAATTCGCCTCATAGAGGCATGTTCAGTCATCCAAAGTATGGTGTCCCTTTAGCCAAATTCAGACAGATAATCCCTGTCAGACGCCACCTTTACTGTGCATGGCTCCTGCAAGGAGGGTAGCTGAGCCATTAAGCATTGAGCTAGCGTGTGCAGACTTCCCTGTCTAGTCAAGGACTTCAGCATGGTTTCTTTGGAACAACTAGCACGCAGGACCTCTTCGAGCAGACCAGTTGCTAGACTTTCCATTAATCACACTTAATGAATGAAAGGAGGCTTCAACCACCCATCCTCATCTTCATTTACTCTGAGAAAACACCAGGATCGAGGGCACATCATATGGTGCATGGAGATCACGATGATCCCATATGGTACTGAACTCGGTGCCTTTGGCCTTCTTTACACAGCTTCATTCTTTCCCCAAGTAACCACGGGTTGTGACCATGTGCTTATTCCTAAGGCGCTTTTGGCGTTCGCGAATGGGGGGGGGGGGGCTAATCCCTGCTTTTTTGAAAACGTGATGAGAAAAATGTCGAGACAGATCAATCTAGTACCATGAGTCCCTCTGAGATCTGACGTCCCTGAATCCACTCGATGATACTGTGGGCCCGGGACCTGGACACTCCCAGCACCTCGCGCATCGGGATGCAACGGAGCTGATCTTCGTGCCTTGAACTCGCGAGGGGAGAAATGGCGAGGAACCTAATCATGCGCTAGGTGTCTCCTATGGATGAACGGTTGAGTTTGCTTCCTGATACTGCGGGCCCGAATTTGGGTTCTTTCGGCGCTTTCGGGGTTTAGGGTTTCAATATGTAGAACAACATAGAATCCTCACCCCTTGAACTCCCGAATGCCGAATCACCGATGCAACTAGATCTCGCACCACGCATATTTTTGATGGACGGCTGCTATCTTTCCTGCATGCAGTATAGGTGCTATCCATCGTGCCTAATCTTGGCGCAACTCTGCCACCATCAATTTTCCGCCAACCGTTGATCTAATCATATTGATGGATCCAGACCGTTGACACCATAATTTTGCCCGCTCGCTTGATTTTAAGTTTGAAAAGGACTTCTTCTATGCGCCACGCTTGGGCGCTCCTCGTGCAACCTACATACCTGGATATCTCGATTCCGAAGACAAGTAATGTTGCTAACAGTTAGTTGGATGTAAAATTTATGTAGGGAAATGAACGGAAGAATTGGGGGGATTTGGGGGTAAATCCTCGGATAAGTCATCCAAGAGCCATAGAGGAATAGGGAGTGCCTTTGGTTTAGGAGAAATGATATGAAGAATCTCTAGTGATGAGGTAAGGTCAACCGTCGATTCTGTAGGGGGCGTAGGGGTTTGAATCAAGGTCAATTGGTGTTGCTTGTATTCGATGATCATAGGACATTGGTATGTAAAATGATCTAAGGATTCACATAGAGAGAAAGGGAATCTCATACATTCATTGACTGAAGTCATGACATAATGGATGTCGGTGATGTTTGGTAGGGATGATGTAGTTGGATTGGGTTTGTTCTAGAATCTTTGGTGTACTATGACTAATGTCTACTGAAAGTGAGGTAGTGTTGGGCAATGGTGTGTATAATGTAGCGCAAGCAAATTTGGTTCGCAGACCTTTTCTACTTGAGTTAGGGGAGGTAGCAGTAGTACTTTCTACAGTGGTGAGCGATGGTGGTGTTTGATTGAGGGGAATTAGGTTACATAACTTGGGTAGAGATGGGAATTTGTTGGTTGGTGTTAAGCCCTAATATTGGCTCATTACCCCTTAATTGGGGCATATTAGATTAGTAATGTTATTTTATTTATGTTGTCTCTAGGCCATTAGTTGTAATTTAGATTAGTAACGTTATTTTATTTTTGTCGGCTTTAGGCCATTAGTTGTAATTATACCTCCTAGTCTCCTATATATACCAAGGAGACATTTTCATTTTGAATCATCTTGTACTTGAACATTTAAGTGGGGTAAAAGGAGGTTGCCCCCTCGAAGAGGCTTATTATCTGAAATTATCTCTTTTTCAAGGCGTTGCGTACTTTTTATGAGGTTTTTCTATGCTATATTGCTATTTGGTTCCTAACATATGGTATCAGAGCTCAAGGTCTTGGGGTTTCGCTGCTACATCTGAGACACCGTGGAATTTTCACTATAACATTTTTTCTACAATGTTTCAGAAGGAACGGCTTGGAGGATATTTAGAATACAGAGCAAGGTATGTTGGATTCAAAATTCAGCTCCTGAGGCCTTATACTTTCGAAGATACAGCCTGTACAAGATAGGATTCTTGAATCATCCTGAAATGAGTCATTGTGGAATTTTAGCTATAAATGTTTTTCTGTAATGTTTCAGACCCTGAACTCTGGAGGCCATTTACAGAAATTATTAATTTATCCGTGGTAAAACTTTTAGCTTCTGGGTCACCGTAAATTTGCAGATACACCCTGTGCAAGATAGGGTATCTGACTAGTCCTATTGACTATTCTCAAGAAGGTGTTCTAGGTAAAAACAATCATAACTTCTTCCTAGAGTATCCAAATTGAGTGGGACTAGTTGCATTGGATCGTGGACAGTTTGTGGTATTTTGGGTGTGAGTTTCAGAATTTTATATCAATTATTTTGTGTGGAGCATGCTATACAAGTGAGACCTCCTGGAAAGGCCAAAAATCAACAAGTTGTGGGGAAGTTACCATAAATTCCACTTGGCACATCCAATTTTGATAAGACCTATGGCATTGCAGAGAAGAAATATCAGATAACTACATAAAATAAATTTTCATACCCAGAAGGCTCGAAACTTGGGAGATACTACAGAAGAAATATTGTCTAGCAGAACCACCTCAAAATCAAGGTTCAAAAGTGACACTTGGCCAACATGCCACCCAAAAAGGGAACTTCTACACCAACTAAGCCTCCAGAAAATCCTACTTGGACTCTTGATGAAGGTGAAGAAATGCGTAGGGACATAAATGATTTACAAAATAAGATAGTTACAAAATATTAACTACAAGAGATGATGGAGGGTTTAAAAGGGGAGATCGTGGAAATATTGAAGAATTTCATAACAGAGAAGACACCTGAAAGTGAAAATGCATCCCATGAAATTCATGATGTGGACACAAGGAAGGTGAATCAAGAATGGAGAAACTCCAACTTTGGTTTGAAGACC